>PVJI01006338.1:0-87430 GCA_004026765.1 Micronycteris hirsuta
TCCCACAAGCGTCCTCCCAGCTGTGACAACCGAATGATCACCAGACATTGCCCTTGGCTCGGAGGCCACTCAAAACAAGGTAAATGGAAAGGGATTTGGCCGTTCATTCATAGCACCTGCACAGGCCTTCACTGCTGAAAGCTAATGCCCTCATGTTTGACAGCAGCAATTTTCTAAAAGCAACTCACCAAGAACCACCCAGAAAATCCTGTTAAAATGCAGATCCTGATTCAGGAGATCTGGGGTGGGACCTACCCTGAATCTCAAAGGTCCCACCCAGATGAAGTGAGTCAGAATCTGCATTGTAACAAAATCTCCAGGTCATTTATACGCGCATTAACTTTTGAGAAACACTGCCCTGGAAGAACACACTAGAATTTAGTGGAAGTTAAAGTCCTGGCCTGCAGACTTAGCTGAAGAAACACAGGAAATGCAGCAAATCATCGCTCCGGTCCCAGAGTCTGCCGGCATTGCTTAGGGAAGCCTCTTCCCCCCATAACGAATCCTTTTCTCCTGCTGTCTGAAGCTCCTACAGCTCTCTGACATCTGCTGAAGATCCCTGCTCTCCCCTGCACTGTACGGCCCTTTGTAGTTCAAGGTCGAGACGAAGTAGCCTGCATACTAAGGGCTCCATGGCCCGTGCTCATGCTAAGTCCCTCCCCATGAACCAGCTAAGATCCTCACCTGAAGCTTCACCTGTGTGGGAACAGCAGCTTGTCTCAAACGCTGCTTGCATTTTGCTTCCCTAGCTCGACTCCTTATCTATTTCCTGCGTTCTCAGCTGACATCAGATTTGGGTGTTGGAGGCAAGGTCATTAAATAATATTTGTTCCCTTCCTGCGTCAGCAGCTTCTGTAGAGAACTTTCAGTTCTGCCGCTTGTTAGGCCAGGCCCAGGACACCTTATCTGCCCTGACTAATTTTGTTTTTCATGGTTTGAAACATTTTAACGCAAACACTCTAGAGTTCCTCTCTCCCTCTTCTATGCCACTTACCACTTTCTACTGAGAGTTAAAAGTTATTTGTGCACCAGCTTGTCCCCCTCTTTGGGACCACCAACTTGGAGAGGCTACATATCTGGCTTGCCTTTGCACCCGGACAAAACCTTGCCCATAAGAGATGCTCAATAAATATTTATTAGTGGATGCTAATGACTGTTTATACTATGCTCCTTGGTCTATTTCATCATGAACTGAGTAACCCCCTCCCCCCACCCCTGGGTGTGACCCAGGGCCTGGTTCTGGCCCTCGGAAAGCGTATCTTGCAGGTCTTATGCCATATTGTCTAATTGGCTGATTGATGCTTTCCTTGTGTAGTTCACGGCTAGCCTTTGCTTAATGTTTGAAGTCACTTATCTTTTTTGTTCTCCTCTTGGATCACCTTTGTTCCATTATCTCAGCAGCTAAGGATTTGATTGACAAATTATTTCAGATCTTTATCTGGAAATGTTTTCTGTGTAGCATCAAAGTAGAACAAGGTGACTCTGCCTCGGAAAAAAGTCAAAGCTGTTTGAACCTTTGGTGAGAAGAAATGAGGACGGGATGGGCCTGAGCGTCTCTGTTGATACCTCACAGATGGTGCGATTTAACACTGACTAGCCTGGAACTGGGAAATGCGGTAATAAAGATGGTGCTGAGGAGGAGGAAGAGGGAGTCATCAGCATGGCTTCTTCCATGACACGCAAGAACAAGAAATGTCACATTGCTTTAATTTACCAAATAAAATCCATTCGGTTCACTTAACCCAGGTCGGTGGGCCATGTAAGTCCAGTTTCAGGGGAACCCTCTTCCTGTCCCTGGAAGCTGTTCAGTGGTCCTGAGGCCCTGTCCGGCCCAGAACATTTGAGAAAGAGCCTCAGTGCACCCTGACTGTACTTCCTAGCGATCACTGGCCCGTTTGAAAGTCTGGAGCACATGGATCTTTGTGGGGGTTTCCAACCACAGAGCCTGGTATTCAGCTTCACCTCCACATAACCCCCCGACATCCCCATCCGGGAATCTCCTCAGTGTAAGTAGGATCATATTTCTGCCACCCAGGGGAACCTCCTGAATGAGTCTAGAACCTTCTCAGTTTCAAATGACAGAACCCAAGTCACAGTAGCATAAGTGCCCAAGAGAATTTCTCGGCTCACATAATCTGGAGGTTCAGAGTGGAAGTCAAACAATGTTGGATCAAGTGATTCTTCTCTCTTTCCCTCGTCTCTCTCTCTCTCTTTCTCTCCCCCCCCTCCCTCCCTCCCTCAGCATATTGGCTCCAATCTACAGGCAGCTTTATAGATCAAGGCTCCAGGGAAACAGAAGGCCCATAATCAAATCTGATGAAAGATTCTGATTGGTCCAGTTTATGTGCCTCTTCCTGGAAACAGCCCGGTGGCTGGGAGGAATGAAGAGCTGCGCTTCCACAGTGTGGGTCATAAGTCCACCCTTGCAGTGGACAGCGCTGGGCGCCGTGACAGTTAACTCCAGGAGGTCACAGGGGATGGAGGGAGATGGCCTTGTTTATCAAGGTAAAAAATGGTTATTACCAACAAAATGGAGAGGAAGTGTTAATGCAAACCCTTCCCACTACACCACACACACGCACACACACTCACACTCATATAAACACACATACACACAAAGAATGCCTAGCACCTGGGCATCCAATCTCTCTACCTCCTGCCATGCAGCCACCACTACACTCCCAGCAAATCAATCAGAGGACTTTTCCCTATTTCAACAAAACGTCTGGGAATAATTAGAGCACTTAGTGGGGACTTCAATGCCCGAGATAAAAGAACTCTTCCTGCTGGCCCAAAGGCTGGGTCCCTGCCCCTCCATCTGGAAGCAGAACCCACTGAATGACAAGCCCCATCCACATACGGAGACGCTCAATGTCTTGCTTGTAAATATGAACAATCAAGGACCATCACAAGTGTGAAGAGACACTGCAGCCTGAAGGGGCCGACATCATCAAACGAAGGGGGGGAGGATGACTCGGGAGAAATCGAGACAATTCCGGGGATCGTGGGAGGCAGGGTGCACGGGACGGATGCCTTCGGGGTGCACGCCTCCTCCACGCTGTTTCATTTCTCCTTCCAAGTCAAGGCAATGAGCCCGACTTCCCACACCATGTGACGTTCGAATTCGCCAACCCAGGTGACATGAGGCTCATGGAGCTGCCCAGTAAGCACCTTGAATGGCAAAACCCTGCGCTGGGGCCCCAAGTCATATACCCAGCCTGGCCCAGCATCTTGTTCTTGGTGGAGGAACCTCAACATCTATTCTCAAAATTTCTCCCCAGATTTTTGATCACAGGAATTAGTAGATTCCTTTCGATGCTTTCTGTGATAACCCTTCTGTTTCTTACTCTAGAAATTCTAGCCTTGAGCTTGCTGTTTGTTCGCATTTGTTTATCGAATACTTAAGTGCCTACTGTGTGCCAGGTGCTGTTCTAGGCACTGGGGATAGAGCAGTGCGCCAGGCAGTGTCTGCCCTCAAGGAGCTCCCATTCTATTAGCGAAGAAGAAAAGAAACAGACCGGGAACATATAACATGCTGGCTGGTGCTGGTATGATAAATATCTGCCCCTTAAATTAACCTAATTCTGGCAAAGCAACCATCCTATTCCATTCCTCAACCCCTTTACATTTGCGCTGTCAGCAACCACCCAGTCCGCCAAGCCTGGCCCTTGGCGAGCAGGTGGCTGTTTGGTGACCGTGCTGCTAGTGTGCCAGATCACGGTTCCATCTCTGCCTAGTCGCCTATCCCAGATCCCCTATTTGCCTCAGGGCCTGTTGCCTACAACCTTCTTCCTGGTACAATTTCCATATCAATTAAAGATATTCATTTGCTAGCTATAGAAACTTAATCTATCTAACCAAAGGCAAAGATGAACTTGGTGAGAGGATGTTGGATGACTTGTGAAAATTAAAGAAGAGCTGATCCAGCAGGCCTTGGGAGGGACAAGATGCAAGGTGTCTGTCTCAGTAGCAAGACCTCAGGAATAGTCTCTGTAGGACACCAGGGACAGAATGCTGTGCTCCATCTGTCTTAAACTAGTGTATCCTTCTGCCAAAGACATGAGTCCCAGTAGAGAGTCTGATTGGCTGGCTTGGGTCATGTGCTTGCCTCTGGAGGTGGAGCCTCATGGTGATTGGCAGTTTTACTCTGACCATATAGAATGAGAGAAGGAAAAATGGGGTGATATCAAGGGAGGGAAGAACGGATTTGTAGCAGAGAAAAGCAAAGACGCCCACAGGGCTTCTGAGCTTGTGGGGCTCTGTACTCACAGCTCCTACTGCCTTTCCCTCCTTGGAGTTCCCATCAGCTGAGCCCTGTTCACCCTTCAAGGCTGCAGCTCAGGTGACAGCCCCTCTCTGCGGCTCTCCTTGAAGGCCATCCAGGGCCCCCCTGATGCTTTGTACACACTTCTGCTGTGGTGCTCACACAGGCTCACATGTTTGCTAATCTGTCCATGGAGACAGCACCGTCTTTTCGTCTTGGCAATCCACACAGGTGTTAGAACCCCTAATGTTTGCTCAATTGAATGTGTTAAATTCTTTTCTCTCTTTGTAGGATTTGGTGGCCCTTAATTTGCACTTATTTGGGGTATCTCCAGGCAAAACCAAGGTGTTTGCTATTGCTGGCATTTTCTCTCTGCCTTCTGGCAGCTCCTCCATGTGCGCTGTAAGACTTGCTGGGAGCACCAGAGCTGCTTTGTTTTGTTCTTGAGATGGGCTTTTTGTTCTCGCATCTCATCTTGCTGGCTTCTTTGTTTAAGGAAATCCAGTTGCTTGTTTTGTGTTCTGTTTGTTTGTGCTGTGTTCCAGATGACAGGCAGGCAGCCTGGTGGGTTCTTAGCACGCCGACTTCCTGAATATCACGTCTGCACCTTCCAACAAATCACCGTAGCGAGCTTCATAGTCCTGGCCTACCACTGAGGCTTAGAGCAAATACCATCTCCAGAATTCCCCCAAACCAGTTGGAGTTCTTCTGGATTTTTCTCTGTATGTAGTTTCAGCTTCACAATCTTATAGACTTAGTTTGAATTTGGTATTTGTTTCCAGCCAATAGTGTGTCCTTCTCCCCACCCCACCTTTAATTTAATAGACATTTCTGTGTTTACTGGAAGCAGATCTAGAAGAAATATACCAGTGGAAGGGACACGCTCTGTGTTTCTGCAACATCCATTTGCCCTCTTGACACCGTCCTAACAGAACCCCGGTTTTCCCTTGGGGATCTCCTCCTTCCTTGGTGCATAGAAACCATGCAGTTGTTTAAAGACTCCTGTCTCCTAGATGCAGGGATGGGCCCCAAGGGATGGTCAGTCAGCTTCCCTATTATCCCCTTTGCAACAGAGATTGTCCTAGGTTGTTCTTACCAGAACAAACCTGAAGATCTCTGTGCAGTGGCTGTGGGAAGTTGTGCCTCCTCTTTCTCTCCCACTGTGAATGAAGAAGTGTGAGGCCCTGGCCACATGCATCTCTTAGAATCGCTAGAGAGGCCAGCTAAGACTAAGGTAATACTGGGAGAGAGCAGCATCAGAAGAACTACAAAGGAAACAGCAAGAGCCGTGATCTAACCGTGCCCGCAAATTACTGTGCCCTCGGGATCTTCACGGACTTCAGCCACTGACCCACTTCATTGTTTAACATGGAAAATCGGTTATGTTGTTG
Organism: Micronycteris hirsuta; assembly: GCA_004026765.1. NCBI lineage: Eukaryota > Metazoa > Chordata > Mammalia > Chiroptera > Phyllostomidae > Micronycteris > Micronycteris hirsuta. Next base: position 5,656 of record PVJI01006338.1, read on the forward strand.
CTTGTGATGAAAAGCATCAATACGTAAATATATGTTGTCATATTAAAAGTAAAGAATATGCTGGGGTCCGGCACAAAGAACGCCCCTCTTTTATTACAAACTCATGAGCACGTAATTCTGTAACAACGACATCCCACTCAGGCACACCGTAGGACATTTTAGGTCAAATGTTCAAACAAAAACTATAAATTATTACACCTATATTATTAGCTTACCAACCACACTCAAGCAGGCGTTACTTCGCCGGACCCTGTATATGATACGGATGGAGACCTTCTTCTCTTTATTCTTTCAACAAACTATTATTGGACACGTTATGTGCTAAGCGCTGAGGATACAATGATGACTCTCCTACTCTCGTGGCGCTTAGTCTGCAAAAGGAGAGAGATAATCAAACCGTCATCAAAATCTTTAAAAATGCTAATAAACTCTGATGAGTGCTTTGAGGGAAAAGAACATGATGCTTTAAAAGCATGGAACGAGACTTCTGTGGCAGACACCAAAGAGTCCGTCGTCCTTGGTTGTAGGGAGATTATTACTGGCACGGACGCAGCAGCCCAGTCAGGGACTACATCTCCCAGGTACTCTTTGCATCGGAGGGAGGTCACATGATTAGTTCTCACCAGTGGACTGTGAGCGACAGTGATGGGTCCTGCTTCCAGGATAAAACATTAAAGAATGGGTGTGTCTTCCCCACCTCTTTCTTCTCCTGTCTGCTGGCTGATGTCCTTGCTCAGGGTAACTTTGGGAGCCACATGTTGGAACTGGAAAAGTCTTCATCAACCTGGATTCCTCAAAGGCTTCGTGAGACAGAGCCCCCTCCCCCGCCTCCCCCACTCAACCCATCACTACTCTTGCCAACTGGCATTGGTCCATTATAGGAGAGAGAAATAAACTTGTGTGAAGTCACTGAAATGTGGGGATTTGTGTTACAGCCCCTAGCATCGTCTTAAGTAACATCGCTTCTTTGATGAAGTGACATTAGTGCTGAGATGGGAGGGAGCTCACTAGGTAAGGAGGAGAGTGTGAGGCCCAGCACTCCAGGTAAGGATCCCAGGACAGGAAGGAGTATGCTGCATAGCTTAGCACCTGTCATGTCCTATGCTGGGCAAGTCAGTGCACCAGTCCCCAGCATCCCTACTGCAGCACAATAACTTCCTTGTCAGCTGGTCTTGTCACCTAGGCACTTATTATCTTTGAGGGCCTAATGGGTTGCTTACAATGTTCAGTTATACCCTTCGTGGATACAATGTGCCAGGCACTGAATGTACATTAATCTCAAAGAGGCTGAGTAACTTACACAAGATCACAGAACTTCTAAGTGGTAGAACTAGAACTTAAGATCAGGCCTGGTTGTCCAAGGTCCATGCATATCATCATTGTGTGTTAATATATGGCATATCACTTCCTGCTATTGGCTGTTGGCAAATTTGGGGCTTTACGAAGGTCCTAGGATACGTCCCTGTGAATATACCCACCAGAGGCCCATTTGCCATAATTAGAAGCTAATCAAATCAACCTATTTCCCATGTGCCTGTGCATGGTAAAGCCCTGTGCTCGAGGTGAGGGAGAAACAAAGAAATAGAAAGGCCGGAGAGAGACCCAGTTTCCATTCCAATGTGGTCACTAACCTCAGGTGACTTTCAGCAAACCCCTGCTCCTCTCTAGGCCTCAGTTTCCCCACATAAACCTTCAGGGATTCAGATGAGATGATCTCTAAGGCCCCGTCTGGCCTGATGAACCCGAGATCTATAAAAACCAAGTTCCCACTTGACCTTGTTGTTTCACTGTCCTGCTCCGTTGGTGCTGCCTAGCAGCCTCTGTATTTCACTGCTTCCTGCTCTGTCACCTCATTCACTGATTCCTACAAAATGACAGGAAGAAACATTGTGACTTTTGCTTGACTTTTACTTTGCGATGATTCCTTTCCAGTGTGATGGCCTCTCTAACATCCATCCTACCCCTCCCCCATGTGTAGCAGCAGAGGGTGGGATGGCCCCAGATCCAGCCCCGGGAAGTGGGTTCTGATTGGTGTAAGCCCTCAGGGGCTTACTGTCCTCTTGGCCGTTGTAATTGGCCCTGGTAACCCAGATCTAAGCCAATCGTCACTTGCCATTTTCCCAGGCACAGGAATCGGCTCATTCAGGCCATGATCTAAGATGAACCAATCAGGGATGTTGTTGATGGTTAAGGAAGAAGTCTCTTACAAGGAGGCAGGTGGCCCCGGGAAGCCTCTGGCTGGCACTCACATCACTACCATAAGTAGACTGAGAATAAAGAGGATGCATCCAACGCATGGAGAAGCGAGAGGAGGCAAGTGGATGATCACGGAGAACTGAAGCCAAGTCCTGATCAAGCCTTGCCTGGTGGGGAGTCCACCTGGGGACTCCTCACTTACTCGAGCCAAAATTTCTTGTAATGTTTAAGTCACTCCCTCTTCTGTTCCTTACAATCAGTGGAATGTAAGTAAGTTCCCAGAAGGCAAATGGACTGTGTATCTCGCTTACCCAATGCCTAGGACAGCACTCTTATGGCAGGTACTCAATAATATTTACTAAATGAATAAATAAGCTGAAAGTGACTTGACTGATAGTAGGAATACTCATTAGCTATAATTTATATTTTGCCTTTTTATTTTAATAGAGAATTTAGAATATTTTAGGAGAAAAATCCTTATGAAAACATATTAAACAATTTTAATTCTTCTCTAGATTTACTCTCATCTGTGCTTCTTATGAAACTTAATTAGATTTTATACACTTCGAATACAATTACATTTTAAAACATCTTTTAGGTCATTACTGTCAGAGGAACACAAATTATAAAAATTCGATTACAACATAATTGGAGATTTTGCTGAAGTGAAAGCATGAAAAACAAATCTTACAAAATAAATGTATACTAGTTTGTGAAGTATGTACATCTCTACTTTAGAAGTCATTCAAACGTGGCCAGTCCATCAGCAGAACACCCGGAAACACACAATTATAATTCAACTCAGTCAGTTTGGACATATTTCTGACTTTCCGTCCGGTGAAAACCGGCTTTCCATATATTCTTTAACTTGCTGTTAGGAGAGTATATTTGAGTAGAGGGACTGAACACGCTTTATTTTCCAGTCCACTGGCGTGACCGATGACCATTAAACATTTAGACGCACGGCATGAGGACCCCGACTCCACACAGGTTAAGGTGTTAGGGGGCAGCCTGACCCAACCAGAGCAGGTAGGTTCATGAGGTCTCCAGGAAAGGAGGAGGGGGGCCCCCCGCAAGAAGGGACTTTGTAGGGGAGGCCCCTAAATCTGTGCTACCAGGTAACACTGCTCCGACCAGCAACGATAATAGTCATAACCACCGAACTTCCGGTTCCAAGTCTTGGGTTATTATCTGTCCCAACAAGGTGACGACACACATACTGTCAGAATCCACCCCGCTGTACAGACGAGAAAATGCAGACGGTGGAAATGAGGTCCTTTGCTTAAAGTGTCCAGTTAGCAGGTGGTGAAGCCAGGCGGCCTGACCCTCACAGTGGGCGGGGCCTAGACGTGCCCCACCCCCACAGGCACGGACAGAGAGAGGCACCCCAGCAAAACGCACAGGCCTGGCGCTGCACTCGGCCCCTGCCTGGGCCTGCGGGCGGGGGCACCTCTGCTCCCCAGAGCTCCACCTCCCTCTGCCTTCTTGGGTCAGCAGCGAAGCATTTGCAACATCAGGGTCTGCTGCCTCCTCTCCCTCCCAAGACAACTGAATCCGTGAAGCCCCGCCCTGTCACGTGACGCGAGGCCTGTGCCACCCTGGAACTTGCTGTGCCCTGCTTACTGGCCTTCTCTTCCTCGCTGGTGCCCCTCCTATCCACATTCCTGGCAGCCGGAAGCACCTTGCTTCAGGGCCTCACTGGCGTTCCATTGTTCCCTAGACAAACACCAACATCGCAAGGCTGTATCATTTTACAGGGGCGAAGGCCACCTTGTGAACGATGACAGCGACAGCGGGCCCACCTCAAGCATTCTTTTTATTTTCTCCATCACAAATGGAGGGACCACACTGTACAAAGCCTGTTCCCACCCGAGGGACCCGCCTCCTTGGCCTTTGGGTGCCCGCAGGGGCTTCCCACTGGGATGAAGATGTCTCGTAGTTCTTTGCAGGCTCTGGGCCACCTGCCCCTCAGGCTGGAGCAAAAGGCTTCCTGTGGGGTGAATGGAAGGTCAAGGTCCCAAGATCAGCTGCCCTTCAAGGCTGGTCATCACCAGCCCAGCTACCCCAGCATCCTTCCAGCCTCTCCTGGGTGCTATGTCCCTCGGACTACCGGGCCTTTGTGCGGGCTGTTTCTTTGTTTAAACCCTCTCTGTTTCCATCTTCACCCAGGGAATGTCTTGAGATCCCTACTGAGTCACTTCTCCCACAGTGAAGCCCTCACCAATCCCCTGCCCAGACAGACGCCCATTCAAGGCTCTCAGAGCCCCCATGGAACATTCTGCCAAGCTGCTGACCTCTGGTTGTAAGTTTCTAGTCAGCAGGTAATTACTGCCATCTGTCTTCCTACTGGACTGTCAGCCCCGTGAGAGCGGAAATCATGCCTGGTTTGATTCTCCCGTGTATCCCGGCACATAGTGAGTCCTCAACATAGTATGATGACTGAGCAGACAGAATCCTTTGGGTTAGCCCAGTTTTCTGGGAGTCTATAGGATTCCTCGGGGAAGCAACAGAAGTGGGGAGATCAGGCAGATTAGGAGCCGCAGCCTGGTGCCTGGCACACTGTAGGAGCTTAGTCAGTGGTGGTTGCTTTGCCATTTTTATTGTTGGGATGATGAAGAGGAGGAGGAGGAGGAGGATGACTTCTAAACTCAAGGGGCAACTTTACTCACCTCCACTCCAACAAGACCGGTCAAGTAGGGACAATAATCCCACAGAAATGCTGGGGGCCCTGGCCCAGCTGTGGGCTATAGCCTACAGGGGGAAGTGCTTTGAGCTGCTGGGACAGCAGCTGCCTACTCCGTGGCCAGGTAAGAAGGGAGAGGGGGACCCGATATTGCTGGGCCCCTCCTATGGGCATGGCATCTTGCAAAGGGATTTACACATTTCCTTTCCTTTCCATCTGGTGCAAAACTCTGAAAGGTAGGTCTAATCATCCGCAGAGTATTGATGATGAAGCTGGGCTCAGAGATGGCACAGGATTAGCCAAGGTCACACAGCTCCTAAGTGGCAGAGCCAACTAACACTCAAGTCCTATTCTTGCTGACGCAGAGACGGTTCAACCACATGGTGCTACCAGCGAGGAAACCATAAAACCAACCACATTTCCTTATGCTCCAACCTCTCCTCCAAGCCCAAGTCCTCCCAACGCCCCCACTTCAAACGTCAGCTGGGGACACGGCCTCCTGGAAGCCCTTCTGGATTTCCCTGCCTGGCTCTGGCCCTTCAGTCTTCGGTTTTCTGCCACAGGTACCCACTGGTGGGGACTTGAAGGGGCCCCATCCTGGCCAGGCCAGGATTCAAAATGGCTCACAAAGGGCTTGTCTCAGAAACTCTGCCTTCGCTGGGAAACGCCCTGCTGCTGCTGCAGGAAGGGCTGTGGGCCAGACCTCCCCAGGAATCAAAGCTAATTCTCAGTTGTTTAGAAGGCAGCTCGTCAGTGACTCACCGTTTGGGTTCCTGTGACCCAGGCCAGGAGCCAGGGGCTGCCAGGAGGTGCCCTCATTAAAATCAAAAGGCGATGGTGAGCAGTGGGGAGCCCCTCCCCGGAGACCACAACTCACTGCCATGGGTGCTCCTGGCCAGGAGGGGGAGGGGGTTAGTCACCTCTCTGGCCCCTCTCCCCCTGGGTCTGCTCTGTGGGGTGAGAGCCCAGCATGATGTCTAGGAGGAGTTATTAGCAAAGCACGGGGCAGGAGGCAGGGCCGCTGCCTAATGGACGTCAGTGTGCACCGACTTGCCTCTCGTGCCTAAAACCTTTCATTCCAAATCACTGCCAGGGATCCCTGCCACCAGTTTTCCTCTCCCTGTCCAAGGTGACACCTCCCCAGGGACTGTGTCCCTGGCCGGTGGGGACCGCAGCCTCTCCACTGGAAAGGAGGCCACGGCCAGGCCCCACGTTGGCACTGACAAGGGGACTTTTCTGACCCCTAAGTTCGGAGCCACAGCGTGACTTTTGCTTTTGTGGGCCTTTTCCTGCCTTTGGGAAAAGACAAAAGTAAAAAGCAAATGTCATGGCTTCATCGGGATGGAGACAAATATAGGCCAGGCTGGGTTATAGTCATTCTGCTCTTCCGGTCTGAAAGAAATGAAAACATCCTGAGGCACCTGAAGGCGCCGTGGGCGCCAGGCACCGGGCCGGCTGTCAGCAATTAGCTAGGCCCTTTGAACCGCCTGCCCCAAATTCTGGCTCACCAAGGACTTAGGCGTGGGCCTCAGTTTCCTTCTCTTTAAAGTGGGGATGACTGTAGCACCCACATCACGGGGCTCATTGAGGGCCCCTTAAGACCCCAGCTGGGGGGCCTTGTCTCAGCCCCGGCACGGAGTAAGTACTCCATGCGGGCCGCCTGCTTCGCTGCACTTGAACTTCACACTAAGGAGCCGAGGCTGGGATGGCTTCTATCCTCGCGATAGGAAAACCCACGTTCAGGGCCAGGAAAAGGACCTGCCCAAGGCCACGTAATAGACGGCGGAACCAGGACTCCAAGGCCATAGATCAGGCAGCTCCCAGGTCCCAGACGTTGATGGAAGTGGACAGTCAAGTTATCCCAGTCCCAGACCAGGAGCAGGGAGGGCAGAGACGGGAGGAAGACACAGGCCGGGACAGGGGTGTCTGGCCTCCAGTTCTGCCTGAGTGGACTCAAGGAGGGGACGGCAGTCAGCAAATGAGTCACTGGGGGTCCGGGGCCCGTGGGCCTTTGAAATTTCTGACTACAACAGAGCCAGCCTCTCCTCCATCTCTCTGACCAGAGGGACAGCAGCTCTCCCTGGGGGACAGGCTGGCCTGGGGGGCCTACTGCCCCACTATTTGAGCACTCGGGGAGGTAGAATTCACATCTGGGAGCGTTTTCACTGCTGGTCTCGCAAACAGAAGCCTTCCCAGGAAAGAGCAATACTGAAAGATCCCTAAGCTCAGCCGGCCTGCAGGCTAAATGGCCTCCTGGGCCCCCGGTGTCCCGCGGGCGGTCGCCCTCTGGGTGACACGGAGGCTGGGCGCAAGGCAAGGGGGCGGAGCAGAGGCTGCACTGGCACAGCCAGCTGCGGGGAAGCAGGGCAGACTCGGCGGTCCCAGGCCGTGTGAACTCCAGCTTCTCGGCCTCTCTGGGCCTCAGTCACCGCAGCAGTGAAATGGGGGGGAGAAAAAATACCAAGAATGAAAAGCACCCAGCACAGCCCCTGCTCAGAGCTGTGTGGGCAGAGCTGGTGATGATCTGGGGAAAAGGGTAGCGGATGCGAAGGGCCCCGAGAACAAAGAGCCCCAGACTACCCTCCCCAAACTGAGCTCACACCCTGGACTGGCCCCTCCCCGGGAGCTTGGCTGAAGCGTCAGACCTGGAAGTCTCATTGCATCATTGGGCATTCAAGGGTTAATGACGGGGAGTGGACAGGACCCGGGTATTTAACTAATTGAGGAGGTGACCTGAGATCAGAGGGGGCCACGCTCACTTCCTTTTCCTGCAGCCCAGCTCCTCTGTCCCTGCTCCCCTCCCCTGGGATGAAGCCTCCCCCTCTTCTGACCGTCCTTTGCCTCCTGGGTAAGTGACCTTTGTGACCTTGGTGACCTTCACCTCTCCCCTGACCCAGCTGGGAGCCTCTGACAGAGCCTGGCCCTGGGAAGGGTGTGGTGGGCCATCTGATCCCAGTGCTTGAGCAGCACTGACCGTTGGCAGGCGGGTGGGGAGAAGGATGCAGCCCACCGGGCCTGGGAGGGGCAGAGAAAGGGGCTGGCGGGACCCCAGACAACACACACAGGCCTCCGGCCACCTGTACTGCATCCCCCGCCCTAGCTCCCACTTTGGGAGGGTCTGGAGGAATTGGGGGAGTCCGGGGCGGGGAGACATGGTGGGGGAGACATGGTGAGAACAGTGTGCTTCTGGGGCGCGGAGTGACACCCAGGGAGGTGGTCAGGACCCGCTGGGAGACATTTGGGAAACAGGGTCGGGGCGTTCTGGGAGGTGGTGCAGGAGAGCGGGCGGGGGACTGGGTGCCCTGACGTGAGAGGGGGACGAGGGGGCCGGTGCAATGGGTGTCACGGAGACATCATTACTTAGCAGCGTCCCTGCTTTGGGGACATGAGGTTAACTGACAGGCAGAGACGAGTCTGGACTAGGACTGGAGGGGACCTCAGGGAGCCCTCGGGGATCTGATGGCGCCACCCGCCCTCCCTGCAGTGGCCCTGGCTGGCGGGAACCTGGTCCAGTTCGGGGTGATGATCGAGAGGGTGACCGGGAAGTCGGCCCTGCAGTACAATGACTACGGCTGCTACTGCGGCATCGGCGGCTCCCACTGGCCTGTGGACGAGACGGACTGGTGAGCCCACGGGGGCGGGGGTGGGGGCGGGGCCTGCCCGGGGATGGAGGAGCAGAGGCCCAAGGCAGCGTGGGGGCCACCTCCCCTTCGAGCCCCTGCGGGCCCGGGCCCCCAGACAGTCCCTGGTGCCCTTCCAGGTGCTGCCACGCCCATGACTGCTGCTACGGGCGTCTGGAGAAGCAGGGCTGCGAGCCCAAGCTGGAGAGGTATCTTTTCTCTGCCAACAGGCACAAGGTCCTCTGTGGTAAGTGAACAGCCCCAGGCGCTCCGGGCACTGGGAAGGGGGCCAGTGTCGGACAGAAACCCCTCCTGAGGGTGACCCCTGAGCCAGACCCTGGGCTGGAAGGGTGGGGTCTTCCGTCATCACGGAATTGGGGACAGGCGTGTCCATCACCCAGTTGTTCACCCGGCACCCCATCTAGAGAGCCCCGGGACCCAGGCGCTTCACCTCACCCACAGGCCTCCCAGCTCCAGCCTCTGGGGAGAAGCGCCAAGGGGCAGAGCTGAGCCAGGTACAGGAGGAGCTGCAGTCGTACACCCTCCCTGGGCTGGGCAGCAGCTACCAGTGCAATCCCAGGGCAGAGCACGCTGGAGCTTTGATTTGTAACTCCCAAAGGCTGCCAGGCTAGGCCCGTTTGCTCAGCTTTGCCAGGTTCAATGCCCACTTGGACCAATTAGCTTTCTTCTGGTCCTGGCCCTGGGAAGCAGCCTGAACCAAGTGAGAGTGATCAGGGCTTCATGCAGGCCTGTTCTCCGAGGAGCCCAGACCAGATAAGCAGGAGCACCTGGAGGGGGAGCAGGCCCAACGGGGGCACAGGGAAGGAAGGACTGGGGAAGTCAGAGAAGACTCAGCTCAGATCTCAAAGGTCTGTCCTGGGGGAGGGCAAAGCTGCGACCAGAACCACCGGAGGCAGATTTGGCTCAGTTTCTGGCTCCTACAGCCGACTCAGCAAGGCCGCTTTGTCAGGGAGTGGGCCCCTCATCACTGGGGTTCAAGCAAGGCTGGGATGGCCACCTGTCAGGACAGTGTTGGGAGGTGACAGGTGAGTATGGATCCAGGCTTGGGGCTTCACCTCCTACACGCTGTGTGGCTTTGGGGGCACGATGGAGCCCCTCGAAAGCTTCTGCCTCCTTCTCTATAACAAGCAGATCATCATGCTCACTTGCCAGCCTTAGTCCAGCTCTGGGCAGGACCAGCCCTAAGGCCTGGCGCCACGGTTATACCTCTTCCAATGCTGAGTTTTGCTGAAATAGCAGCCAGGGCAGAACCCGGATGGGACGTGGAGACTGACCTTCATGGGGAAATGAGCCTGGGCATTGCTGAGCTGCGACACGGATTCCTGGGGACAGAGAGGAGCCAGAGCCACTCGGGCAGACAGGCAGGGAGAGAAGAGGGGGCTTTGGGCCCCAGTGCCTGATGCCAGTTCTGCTCCCCTGGCTGGGTGTGGGCACACGCGTGGAGGGGGGATGGTGAAGGTAAATACCAGAAAAATGGGCTCCGCCGACTCATGGAGAGAGCACGGGGCCCCCAGCTTCAGTCCCAACAGCCTCCAGGGGGCACAGGCTGCTCTGGGCCCACACAGGCCACCTGGGATGGGGTCACTGTCATTTCAGGATTTTCCTCTCTGCTTGATGGCTGCAGTCCACTGTCAGCAATGCTTCACAGAAGGGCATGGGCTGCCCAGAAATCCCTCCAGGCTGGGGTAGATGAGAGTTAGGGAACCGGCTGCCCCCACTTTCCAGGGCAGGGGAGGGGATGTGTAGAGAGCTAAGGACAGACCAGCGAGCGGGCTGCGGGGAGGAGGGACATGCTTGTCCTGCCCTGTCCTCACCCCCCACCCCGAGACACCCACCTCAGGAGAAGAGCTTCCAGCAGAATGGCGAGGGTGAGAGTGTGGCCCCCGGCTCGGTCCCATGGGTGCGAGTGCAGGAAATCAGAGCCTCTGGTCCCTGACTGGCCTTGTCCCATCAGCAGGCAGAACTGCCTGCCAGCGGCAGACCTGCGAGTGTGACAAGACAGCCGCGCTCTGCTTCCGCCAGAACCTGGGCACCTACAACCGAAAGTACGCCCACTACCCCAACAAGCTGTGCACAGGGCCCACCCCGCCCTGCTAGCTGTGCCCCGCCTCCTCCCCGTGGCCTTCCGAGACATCCCCTCAGGCTGCTGTAGCCCCAGGCCTGGCACCAGGACTGACCTTCTGCAACCCATGCCCCCCTGAGAACACCCAGATGGTGACCCGGACCACCGTGGGCCTCCCAGGCCTTGCACCCCTCAGGAAGAGCCACACCCTGGGCCCTCGGCCTAGGAGACCGTGTAACCCACCCCTGGAACCTCAGTTCCCTCTTCTGAACAAGTGAACCATGTTTCCCATCATTCTAATATTCTCTGGCTCTGTCATTGACTAATACACAGTTTCATTCACTCATGCATGCATTCATTCATCTTTTGGGAGCACCGCCCAGGAGCCGGCACTGAGCTGAGCACTGGAGACAGCAGGAACAAATCCAACATGGGTGGCCCCGCGTGCGGTTCCAACATTCTGTCGTTTTGATTTTCCATTACAGTAAGTTTTTGTGATCCTTTTTCTAGTATTCTACCATCTTATCCAAGACAATAGTGGCAACCTCTGGCCATGTGGCAGGTTGGAGAAGCGTGAAAAATACCAGCCTGAAAATACTGTCCCCACTCTGTCATCAGGCTTCATTCAAGTCCCTCCCATTAGCAGCAGCTCTCAAATCATCTTATCCAAATTCCTCTTTTGACTGACAGGCATCTAGGGGCCAGAGAGGGGAGGTTCTAGCTGAGGGGTCCTCACTTCCAGGCCAGGGCACCTTCAGTATCAGCCACTGACACGTGACCCTCTGGTTGTCGTCTTGGACAGACCAGAGTGCCCTGGCCACGTCAGGCTCCTGATAAAGGAAGGGAAGACAAAAAGATTTGAACAACATAGGGCTGACTCTGGCCGCATGAAGAATTTAGTGCACCGAAGGATTCTCCCCAGAAAGCAGGCAGCCTATCCTGGAAGCGATGTGCTTTGGCAGATTCTACTCCTAGATATGGATAGAAGGCCTCTGCTCTCTGTAACATGCTGATGAAGCCTTGCGGGATTGGGGTGAGCCTATTCCGTGAGATAAAGGATGCAGAAAGGCATTTCACAGAGCAGCGCTCACAGTGGACATGCAATAGAGGGAAGGAATCAAAGGATGGTCGCCATACACTTTAAAAGGTGACTGCATTCTGTGCTAGCAAAAGGAGGGGCCAGGTGTGCGGGCTTTACTCGGTAAAGAACCACCAGAAGGTTCGCATTAAAGCAAATAGGGCTGCACGGGAAAGAGGAGCCACATTTGTTGGGAAAAGTGGTCCTGAGGCGCCCTCTGGTGGCCATTTTATTCAGGCTCCTAGATGGAAACCTGGATTTGCTTTGAACCTGGATTTCCCTTCATAGGAACCAGGGCAAAGTGTGCTTCTGAGCAAGTTAAATCAGTCCCCTTGCATTTTCAATAATAAACATGCTAAGAAATAACCAAGTAAGTCCTTACAACCATCTGAGAGTGATGGTGCTGCTGCATAAATGAGAAACTTGGGAAGAAGGCACAGACTGGGGGAGAGATGGAGGGAGGTTCTGTTCCAGGTGGGCTGGTGGGTGTAGGGTCGCCACAAGGCAGGGCCTGGTGATCCAGCAGCTCTGTAACCTCCCGGCAGAGTGAAAATGGAACTGGAGAACAAGACTTCAGTACACGTGTTGTGACCTTCTGACCACAGACCAGGTCGTCTGTACCCTGTGCTTTCCCAGGGATCAATAAATGGGTGGTGAATGAATTGAAGGGTCTGTGTAAATTCTGTGTGTGTGCACTCGTGTGTCCATAGTACATGCACTTGGCTTCCTGCTGCAGACTTGTGGAAAGGACTGAAAAAATGAAACAGCCCTGAATTGAGGGCAGAGGGTCCAGGGACATACCCTCCACTCTGCCCGAGCAGCAGTGCCTCTGTGCTGGAGCCCCACCGCTCAGCGCGGCCCGTGGCGGCAGCGGCAGCCTTGTTAGAAATGCAGACCCCAGACCTGCTGAGTCAGGATCTACAGGTTAACGAGACCCCCCCACAGGGGTTCATGAACACACCCTTGGCTTCTGCATTTGTAGTACAGCAGCCCTTCCCCGGCAGGGTGACTGTGGCCGGGCTTAAATCAGGCAGCATGTGTGAAAGCACAGAGAATGGTGCCCAGCACATAATGAGCATCCATGCTCTGTGAATGAATGCATGTCCTAATAACCACATTAGCGAGCATCTATTCGGCACGTGGCGTTTACCAGGCACTAAGTATTTTTTAATTCAAAGAAAGAAAGAGAAGAAAGAAGGAGGGGCGGAGGGAGGGAGGGAAGGAAAGCAGGAAGGAGAGAAGGGAAGGGACGGATACAGGGGCTACGTCAGCGCTGGAGAAAGGCTTTGTCGCCTGTTTCAGAGCTCACCTCCCCAGTTTTGATAATGGGGTTTGGACTGGTGTTGCTTTTATCCCCCACTTAGCCCCTAACAAAAGCTATTAACAGAGTACCCCGTTAAATAACTTGCTGAGTAAATGATTAGCAATCACACTGGCATTCCCGGGCTAATGAGAGTTCAATCATGATTTCGTGGACATCCGTCAGCTCCTTTGGGCTTCTCTGCAGTGTCTCCGCTGGAGAACTGAATGCCATGTTAAAGTTCTTTCTTTCCCTCAATGGGCTTTTCTGCAAACTGCTCCGGGCTCCTTGCTGAATGCTGAGGTGGACACAGACCAGACGCATCCCACCAGCAGACAAGACACCTGCTGGGGACCGCTCTGTGTGGTTTCGGAGACTGCAGCCCCGCGAGAGCAGGCTCTGAAAGGGGCCAGTAAGTCTCCCTGGAGAACCAGGTAATGCAGGCAGCAGACATGACCCCCGACTCTAACATCAAGGGTTCCGGTGGGAATCAGGCCTGCTCTGCTTTGCATGGCTCTGCCAATATAAACTGGATGTTTAAGTTCAAGGCATAAGGAGTAAACTCCTTATCTCATGAAACACGTCTTAAAGACCCTCTGGCGTCAGCATGACTCACAGACCCTTTCCTATGACAAATCTGTGTGCTCCTTCAATTGTTATCTGTAGATAATACTTGTTTTTGTATGATTATAGCCTTTTGACATTGATTGATGAGCTATGCACGTATGTTGCATGCACCTACACATACCATTCCCAATAAAAGCCGTTTGGGAGAAAGGCTTGGGGGGCTCTCCACTGGAGGGAACCGCCACCCCCTTTCCCGCAGCAAGATTGTGTCCATGACAACTTATTTCTCATCCACAGCGGGCAGGAGAATTCTGCTGGACAGAGTAACTCCCACAGACACCCGCAGCGATCCACACAGCTCAGGATGGAGTTTCAGAACCAGAGGCTCTCCATTCTCCACACAGCCTCCATCGGGCCACCCGAGGTCGCCCTCATCTCCCCGCAGCCTGACATCCATCGTCACTCCTCCGGCCCCTGAACCATCGCCAGCTCCCCACTGTCTGCCAATCCCTGCCATTCAAGCTTGGGGTCACCCGCTTTTCCAGCCATGTCTACCCAGCCGTTTCTCTGTGCTCCTCCTCACACCCTGAATGTGCCTCTGCCTTCCCGCCTTCACACCTCACCTCTGCGCACCAGCTTCCTTCCACCTAGAAGCTCCCCTGTCCACGGGCTGCGCATCTCCAAGTTCAAGTCACGGGGGGTAAGGCAGATCTCAAATGCCACCTTTTCCAACGTGCTTTTCCGCCTAGAGCAGTTTCACCCTCCTCTGAACTGCTGGGCAATGTTTGTACCCCTGTTATTTGGGTTCCTGTTTGGGCTTCCTCTATGGTGGAGGCAGATTGCCCTGGGTTCAAACCCATGACCTTGAATGAGTTATTTATTCCATGTGTCGTATGGGAATAGAACCATCAACCTACAGGTGGTTTTAAGGTATAAATGAGACAACTTTATTCGAAGTTGCTGGAGCATTAGAGAAGCTCCATCTAGACTAGGCCACTTATTTTTGCCTTCCTTATTGTATCTATAGTACTTTGTAAAAGAAAAAAAAAGAGAGAGAGAGAGAGAAAGAAAAGAAAATCTGTCCCATTAAATGCATGGACACATAATTGGAATTACTTTAGGGAAGTGGCATCATACATATGACAGACATTATGCTAATTTATTTGAATAGCCCCTTGACTCACTATTCTGAGCGCTCACTGCTCTTAAGTGGACACGTTTGAAAATCATTAACCTTCAGTGCCCTGAGCTGATGTCCCTGGGAGGCGGAGGCAGAACCAGCTAGGGAAAGCGCACAGCATTTTCCTAGAAGGCGTTCAGCTGTGACGTGTGCCAAGATCAAAAGGCGCACACAGACCAACTGCTGACTCAGAAACTCAGTCAGGACAGACTAAGCACGCCTGACCTTTGCCGTTCACTCAGCAAGACGAGCATCGTCTTCCAGTAGCAAAAGGCAGGTGACTGGCGTTTTGTAGTTCAGTCTCTCTCTAAATGAACTGCATGTCCTTAACTGTCCTGAACACATGGGACAGCCCACTCTAGGGTTTTGTTTGTGCTGGTCCTTCGGTCCAAAATGCCTTAGCTCCGTACTTCACAGGCTGTCTCCCCTCCCATACCTAGTCCCGCCGCTTCTGCCCCCAAAGCTTCCGTGAGCTCCCTTCTGAACACACAGCCCTCCCACCAGTACCTTCTTTGAGGCACGTGTTCCCCCCACTTTCACTCCAGGACTGGACGCTGTTGAGGTCCGCCTCTGACTCATGCCCAGAAAAAAGGACCCATACAGACTACAGGTTCAGTAAACGTCGGTGGGGGTGTTCCTGAATGTCTGGACGGGTGAATAAACTGAATAAAAATGGAGTATCTTGAGATACTGAAGTCCCTTGCCCATAGGGAGACCTGGACAAGTTTCTCCAAAGTGGGAAATTTTGCCTTCTGCCAAGCCAGAGCCGATGAAGTGGCAGGATTGGCCTTGACCCTTTACAACCAAAGCGCTCAGTGTCTGCCTCACTATGGCCCAATAGCACCCCAGCCAGAGCCATCCTGGGGCAGAGTATTTCATGACGTTCTGATTGTACATCAAGGCGCACTGAGGGCAAAATTAGGAGAGCGGGACTCTCAAGTTGCAAAGCCAAGGCAAGGCCTGGTGAAACCGATCTTGACCTCGGACTGACGGACCCCTGGTGTAGGCTGGGCCACGCTTCCCCTTCCCTTTCTGAGGGCCTCTTCTAGCTGAGTCACCGCTGTCCCTGTGTGTCTGGCGGAGTGTGCCCCCTCTTAGAACGGGGTCAAATGCTCAGAGTTCCATAGAAAGCACAAGGTGGCAGCCACAGACAGCCACTCCTTATTTCTCTGCTCCAAATGGTCAGAGGTATTCTTGGACATCAAGCAGGAATCCCGAGTGTCCAGCCCCTCGGGACAGCTCTGCCAGTGTGCACTCACCTGCACGAACACTCCGACCTGCCGCTTTCGGCTCAGAGAGATCCCGAACGCCCGTGCACCGAGACACCACTCCATGAGGACACACCTTCTGGGCAAGGTCTCTGAAGAGGACATTTTGCAGGTGGCGCTCTCAGATGGCGAGTGGTCAGAAGAGACACAAACAACTTGCACCTTTGTCTTTAAACTAGAATTTATTGGTACGCAATAAATTTTCCATAGATAAAGTGGCACATCTTTGCAGCTTCTATTGCACCAAGTATTGAAGATTAAAAACACAATAAAAGAAACATTTGGTTTTGAAAACACTGCAAATAGCCAAGTACAGTACTCTGGTAAATAAAAAATAAAATGGTTTGGATTAACACAGTCTGTGGAAAGAAACAAACGGCCTAGAGGAAATGGACTGTGGACACCAGACAATGGTCACATTTCTCCTGTCGCGCTCTAGGGATAAGGCAAGGCTTGCTGGGTCTATGGTCACGACCCCACAGAGGTCTTACATTTATCTCCAGACTGAAGCTAGAACAAGTATAGTGACAAGTATAGTGCAATTAGAAAAGAGAGAAGGTTCCTGAGCCTGCGGAGCCCGTGTTCCCCACAGACACGCACGCCCTCCTTCACAAAGGGGACTGACGCCCCCGGCACGTCTGCCTCAGGAAGAGGAACATGGAGGTTTGAAGTCCTGGCTCTTTTCTTCTCCCTGAGCTCAGTGCTGGTGGAAGATGCTGGAAGGGTAGCATCTAGGGGAAATGAACAAGGAGAGTGGGAAGATGTGAGGAGCCCGAGGGACCCGCCAGGCTGAGGCCTGTGACTGAGCTCACGTGCTGGCCGTGGACGGCTGGACGCAGACGTGCAGAGGGCTGGGGCAGGGCCTGGAGGTTCTGTCCAGAGATCACGGCTTCCCGACCGCCAGCCCGGGGAGCAGAAGCAGCTCTGTGCCCCGGGTGTGCCCTGCTCAGATGCGGTCACCGTGTAGAAGCCGTGCTTTTCAGACGTGCGGCCTCTACCGCCACCTCCCTCTTCTCCAGTTACCCTGCAAGGATGCTAACGTTTCAATCGAGCTACAAAGTAGTTTAACAAAGGCAGAGACTCTAGAAAGCACCCCCTCGGGGAAAATGGTTAAGAGCCTAAGGGTTTTCCAGAGATTTTACCTTGGGACAGAGCCACAAGCCAGGCAGTCGGTGTGGCCCAGCTCTCCCCTGGGGCCAGTCCTCCGGGTACGCACCGTGGGGCCCGCACTGTGCTCTGTGACTGGTGCTATCTCCTTCACCCTGACTGTCCATTTCCTCCTCCAAGAGGAGACAGTGGGAGACTGGCTCTAATTTAAATATGCCATCTGGATCTCCCACTCAACATCAGTGGAAAAACACGATTGGCTTGAGAGTCAGGAAAACACCCTCGGAAACGCACTGCGCTGCAATCACCGGGAACCATGGCTGGAAGGCCCGGGATTTCGGCCACACCTGTTCTGCAAGCCGAGACGGCCGGGACAGTGGGTCCCGAGAATGACGGAACAGAAAGGCTGCACCGGACTCAGCCTGAAGGTCTGCCGCACAGTCCTGAGGTAACAAAGGTAACAAGCTATGCGCCCACCTGGAGTGGGAGCCGAAGAGGCCACAGCCGTGACGACCACAACCATGCAGCCCCCTCCCCACCTGCCCACAGGCCCCTCGGTCAGCGTGGCCGAGTCAGGCCTGACGGGGACTCCAGGTGACCTCTCACCGACCGAATGTCCGAGTTGCACACTGCACGGAGGTAAACTGATAGCATTCTGTGTCCACCCAGTAAAACCCAGGCAGAGTCTCGAGTTTCTCCGAACAAGAGAAACTGCACATGGACGACAGGGACTCACTCGGGCACTGGTCAAAGCCAAAGTCCATCTGACTCCACCTGCTTCCTATGTGAGCAGCTCTCCCCCACGTGGCGTGGCCCTCCGCCCACCCAACCATACCATTTCACGCTGTGAGAGCCCCCCAGGGAAACGGGGCATTTTAAACTGCCCACGCAAAACTCCCTCGAAGGCCAGCGCTAAGCGCCCCACAAGGGAAATCCCACTTCGCAAGGCCTCAGATCCAAAACCGGTTTGGAAGTGTCTTCAGAGCTTAAAAAAGAAACTATAGACAACCTCGAGTAACAGTAAAGACTCTCCTGTCTGCTCCAATTCCTCAACCGGTGGTGAACGCGTGCACTCGTACTACTGAGAAATTAAACGTGCGTATACACTCTCTCTCTCGACTGTCTCTGGCAGCACCGCTATCACCTAGAAGCTGTGGTTCTATGTGGTTTGAATAATCTACCTCTCTAGTACAAAGCTGTTGCCACTACAGTTTTATTTCTTGTTTTGACTTTTTAAAAAATCTTGTTTTTAATTCATAAAACCTTTATGTACAGTTTCTAAGACTAATAAGCAGCTATGGATCACTGCCCCATCCCTTCTCCTGCATCACTGAAAGCTGCTGAGAAGCCCACGTAACAGCGGAGACGGAACAGAGGCTAGAGGAGACCCGCTTCCTGACGGGGCGCCCACGCACGCAGCTCCCCTGGGGACTCGTCACCAACAGGGCCGTGCGGGGCTGCACACAGCCTCCCTTCCGGCAGCCCATGAGGTGATCTGCAAGTGACTATGAAGGCAACTAAGTACACAGACTCCACCCATCTCATTCTTCAGGGAAACTGAGGCAGTGAAGCCTACATTCAAACCCTTAGCTAGAAGACATCACTGAAGCTGGATACATGTACCCCGTCCCTGATGGTTAACATTCTCAGCACAGACCAGTTACAACCGGAAAGCCATAAAACAATAACAACAGAACATTACTGGAGCCATTTGATTAGTTGTTAAAACCATTGCTATTTTATCCCAGCAATGCTTGAGCCTATTATCAGAATTAGGTAATTTATGAATAAATGTGCCCGATATTCTTTATTAACTCTTTAGCAGCTTCTAAAACTTCTAAAACCTGCTAGGGCTCAAGGCCACCTCCATTCACAAAGTAAATAAAGCAATTCTACCGCTTGTGACAACGGGTCTCCCTAAAGCTGTTTCTGACTCCGAATTCAGCTGAGTTCCCGGCCTTCTGGGAGAACCTGCTCTCCTGCACGCTCCTCACCACGTGGGAACGACGAGGCGGGGGGACCCTTCGCAT
Organism: Micronycteris hirsuta; assembly: GCA_004026765.1. Classification (NCBI taxonomy): domain Eukaryota; kingdom Metazoa; phylum Chordata; class Mammalia; order Chiroptera; family Phyllostomidae; genus Micronycteris; species Micronycteris hirsuta. The sequence goes on from PVJI01006338.1 coordinate 24,768, forward strand.
GTCTGCCCCGCGCTCCAGCACCTCTCAAACTCCGGGCTCCGCGAGGCGCAGGGAAGGGAGGACGTGCGGTTTTTCAACCTGGCGACAGTGCGAATATGTTGGGCAAGAAGACGCCCAAACTACAATGTCCTGGGAGCACTTCCTAGAGGCGACTGATGCCCCAACCCCAAACAGTCACCAAAGAAAAAAAGGCAAAAAATTAAAACACGTCATTAACCCGAAGAAATCAAACCCCCACTGGCAGACAGGCCAACGCACCCGGGCCCTGCCCAGACGCACCATGCCTGCGCCCGTCAACGCCTTTCCGCGGTCCTCTTCGCCTCAACTCGGAAACCCCAGGCGGCGGAGGCAACCATTTACCTTTCCATCAGCTATCTTACCTGTCTACATATTGGGTCCCCAAAAGGTAAAGACCATGCAAGACTGGCCACTTCAGACACTACAGTTTTCAGGGTCACGTCCACCTACGTCAGTCCCGGGAACAACGTAGCTCCGCTGCCCGGACCTGCTGCTGCAGAACTGCGGAGTCTGCCACCGTGCTCAGCCGGGCACGTTCTCCACCCTGCTGGTCTACCCTCACTCACGGCACTTCGCGGTGGGCGCTGGGGGGTTCCCAACATCAGAATCCCAGACAGGGCTTGAACAGAAATAAAGGCAGCATTTTATGGTTCATTTTCACAACACACACAAAAATTTAGCAACAGGTCAAGTTACCTTTTATTTCTCTGAAGGCATCTAAGTCTAGAAAAGTGGGGAAGAAACTAGTTACAATGTGAAGACGGACAACGTTAGATATGCTTCCAGACACCCTCCCCTACGAAAGCAAGCAACTCTTTCGCCTCTTCCTAGGCAAACACTTGAGCACAGCCTCGACTTCCTCCGCTCAGCCCTCCACGCTGCCAGAACCCCAGAAACTCCATCGTGAGCAGCAGCATGCTGCCCCCCGGCGTCCAAACACAAGCACCGAAGTCTCGACCGCACTGCCGACTTTCCCGCAAAGCCGAGGACCCTCTGACAGCAGGCACGTGAACCGCATGTCTTGAGTGTGAACAAACCACCGCACCTGCACACCATCTGACACGGCAGCAGAGCCAGGAAGGACAGAAACCTGGTTTGAGCCCCGCCTGGACTGCAGGCCACACCCCCACCCGCAGAACGGTGGGAGAGCAGAGCACACTTCCGGAAGCAGTTTCTGATTAACGTGGGTTAAGAGAAAATTAAGTCTAGACATGTTCCTGAGTTGGAGATCGTTTACACACTGTCCTGTATATTAGTATATCTGTTCAAAACTGAAAGAGAAACAAAGGAAACTTGTCGTTCTAAATTTCCAGCAATTCATCTAAACTACTTCATGAACAATTACAGCAAAACTCACCCCAAAGCTTAAGGAAAGATCCCAGGGTTGCTGAACTCCGATTTCCAGCATTTCCAGAACAAACGGAGCCACATCTACAAGGTTTCTCCTGATCTAGCAACCCACCCTAAAACTCAGCATTTTAATTACAGAACACGGATGGCTTCACCGGACTTCCGTTAAATAACACACATCACTAACGAAACCCGAACAAAACAGGGGCAGCGCACGGGCACCGACTCAGCGTGCGCTCCCGTGTGGCTCTGCGGGCTGTCGCCAAGGACGGCCTCCCTGGGGAGCCCGGCGCCTCTCGCTCGATTCCCCCAACGCCCGGACGGCGGGCGCGTCAGATGCTGAGAGCAGCAAAGGTCTTCACCAGGGTGACCTGCGCGTTCGCCTCCGCCTCGCCCCTGCCGCTGTCCCTGGGGCCGCTCCTGCTCTCCAGGGCTTTGTGCCGGTGCCGCTCCTCCTGTCGCTTCTTCTTTTCCAGGCGCTGCTGCTCCCTCCGCTGCCGGCTGGTGACCTGCAAGACAAGACCTCTGGTGAGGCGCCGGCTGGCTGACTCGGGCTGCGCCTGCTGGCGGCGTGGGGCTGACAGAGGTGCAGAGCACAGGCCGCCTCACACCAAGAACAGGACAGAGAAACCCCACCGAACAGAGCAAACACGGTGGTTTCCATTACTGCTCAAATTTCCATTTAAATGTACATCCCATCCCCTTGGGAGCTAGCAAGCAAAATCAATTCCATTCTCCTCACAAACCAATTCAAAAGGACCTAAAAAGCATTAACCCGAGGCCGGCAAGAGGTAACCCTCAACCCTGCCAGAGGACACCTTTCCCTACAGAACATAACACCCCAGGCAATGCTAACAGACTCCAGAAACTCACTGCATTTTTGCCTCCACCAGTGGCTTTTACATCGGGTTGCATTTCAAGCTCAGAACTTCTCGGTGAAAGTCTTTAAAACGGTGTCATAAATTACTTGTAGGGATGGGGGAGTTGCGAGGGGGATGCGCAACCTTTCTGGAAAGCACTTGACAATTTACCAAAAAGCCTTTTAAAAAAATTAAATATCCATGCCCTTTAACCTGTCAAGTCTTCTTCTGGGAGTTTAGCCAAGAAAGTAATGCAAAATACAGATTTATACAAATAAATGCTGCAGGTGTTCACTGCACACGATATCTATTTTAAAATGGGGAGCTCGGCTGGCTGGAGCATCGGCCCACACACCGAAAGGCTGAAGCCTGGATCCCCAGTTGGGGCGCGTGGGGAGGCAACCGATCGGTTTCCCTCTCACGTGCGTTTCTCTCTTTCTCCCTTCCTGTCTCTCTCAAATCTCCTGTTTAAAACTGGGGTTTTCCACATGAATTAACGTGGAAAGCGACCGTGCCCATGGGAACGCCGGGTGGGAAGGGCAGTGCGCGTGCGCATCCTTCCAGTCGCCACTGCGCGCACCACGCAGGACAAGTGGGGCCTCCGTTCTGCTTCCTGCCACCCCTTACGCACGCCCCATATTTTCTCCAACTGCCACTTTATAAATCAAAATAAAGTTATGCACTAAAATGAGCCCCAAGTTCCCACCACTGCCACCAAATTACAGCGGCCCACCATTCGCCCACGCAACCCCGCCTTCCGTACCTTTGGGAGCTGGTTTTTATTTGCTTTGTTCTCTTCACTAGGGCTGGCCCGCACCTTATTGCTGTCAGTCCTGCCTTCATTTAAGCCCTGATTTCCAAAGATTCTGGTGCCACTGCCACCCTCCTCCCATAACGGACCACTCTGCTTCGGCACTCGGCCACTGGACTCAAGGTTCTCCTCTGCATCTTCCAAAGAAAGATATTTTATTAAAATTGAGAACCAAAAATAGTCACGCAAGTCAATTCCTATTAAGTGACCCAAAATTACCTGGGTCCCTAGTTCACAGTCATCTGGACAGCAAGTTTCCTTGAGGCAAATTCTAATACCAAATCAATACAACAGGGAACATAGGAAGAAACTATTGGTAAAATTTGGAAATTTAGAAGTAACCTGTTGAGCCGCCTCATCATCAGCTTCCTACGAGCAGAGTGTTTGTTTCATCAGATGAACCACTTTTTAACATGAATATTTAGGGGTGAATCTTTCATTCGCACCCCAAAACCAGAAAAAGAAACAGGCTCTAAACCTTTGCTACACAGTTCAGCAGCCACCAGTTACACGTGAGCATTCAAAGTTAAATAAAACTTAGACTGTGGTTGCTCAGCCGCACGGAGCCACACGCCCAGCACGCGGCATGCCAGGCAGCACAGACGCTGGACGGGGCGGCTTTGCAGGCACAAAGGCCAGGCTGTCACTGCTCCCTAAGACGGCACAGCAAATGCACGAAGTGGGTGACAGCCAGCCCCACCGCACAGGAAACGACAACGCCAGGAACAGCATCTGCCACACCGTATCTGGCAATTAGTATTGGAATCATTTTAAATAAATGACTCGAGAAACTGTTATGACATCACATCTTTCTTCCTTCCTCTGTGTTACAAATTTAAACTCAGTTCAAGTAAAAAGAATTCGGAATTATTACCAGTTGACAAATGCTAGTAATCCAAATATTTCCATCAGAACACTAGGGTATTTTTCTCTCCGTTCAATTTTAGTTATCTTTTTGATTTTATAAAGAAATCTTATTTCAAAAAGGATAGTCTTCCCTGACACTGCCCAGCCCTCCAGAACTGGGTGCACGGCCTTTCCTGCGCCCCCAGCAGGCCGGGCCCGCCACTCTGCCACGCATCCTCCTGCCCGTGCAGGCACCGGTCCCCACCGCCATCGCATCCTCCCCGAGGCAGGACTAGAACCAAGAAAATAGCTTGCACAGAAAGTGCTCAAACAGTTGCTAAATGAAACAGTTGCTAAATGAAATAAACAAACAGTTGCTAAATGAATAAATAAAAGGACAGTACAATTACTTCCTGTGACTTGATTAAAAATAAATATTTGGAAAATCACCAATACAATCATTTTGAAAGCTTATAAATATCAATCATGGACTTACTATTTCTTTTTCCCTGGTTCATCTGAAGCATGGCAATTACTGCAGATTCAATATTATAATTTTCAGCTTCCAGGTTCTGGACTATCAAATTAAAATCCTATCCAAGAAACAAAGAAACACTTCAAGACTCTGGAAATACTTTTCTACCTCTCTCTACTGCCATAATTTGATAAACAAAATGATGTAATAGTGAGAATTGAGACAAAGTTTCAAAACCTTTTCCATTTAGAAAATGTTGCTTTTCAATAAAGTTGGTCCCGTGAATAACCAGTTAATATAAATAAATTCCCTTTATAAAATGCTTTTACTTGTATAAACATCAGGGGGAAAAACCCCACATGCTTCCTTGGGATTTTGAGCAGTACTGGGTAAAGTCGAGCAAACAAGAGAGAAGTGAACCAACAGCTCTCGTTAAACTGTATCACACAGCCTCAGCGAGTCACGAGTATCACGGGCCTATCCCGGCCACGAGGTGCTGGCCCGGCGCCACGGAACTAGCCGGTGGACCGGGCACAGCAATGCTTGACTAGGAGCCGGGGCCGCTGCAGGGCAGAAATACTAACTGAGCAGCCAGTGGCGCTGCAAACTCTCTGGACAGCATCTTCCACTTCATCTTGGAGGTCGTCTTCAAAGTCGACCCCCTTTGTCTTGATCTTTTCTCTTTTATTGGATTCATCTTGATTAAGTATCTGAAACTAAAAGAAATATTAAGAGTAATCATCGTGGAACTCTTGTAAACTATGTTCAGAATCTTCATCTAAGGAAGATACTCTAATCTCAAAAACATTGAAATATATAGGAAAAAGATTCCAGAAACAATCTTAAAAGCTATGACTAGGCTAAATTTCATCCAGGAACTGAGATTCCAGTCCACACCAAACGTATTGCAGAGAGTGTGGGATCAACTGTTCAGTAGGAATGGCATTAGAGCCCTGGTTGGTGTGGCTCAGTGGACAGAGTGCCAGGCTGTGAACCAAAAGGTCACTGGTTCGATTCCCAGTCAGGGCACGTGCCTGGGATGCAGGCCAGGTCCCCTGGTAGGGGGCACATGAGAGGCAACCACACATTGATGTTTCTCTCCTTCTCTTTCTCCCTCCCCTCCCCTCTGTCTAAAAATAAATAAAATCTTTAAAAAAAAAAAAATCAAGCCCACAGAGTGTTAAAGGCAAATGTCCATAAAAACATCACTAGTGTTAAGCTCCGGGCACCCAGCTCTCGACCTGGCTCCTCCAGAGCCGAGACTACAGAAGGAAGCGAGGCCTCACTCACATCGGTCTGGAGATGGGCAGGCGCCTCGGAGTTGTCGTTGATCCTCCGCACGCTGTCATAGTGCTCTCCGTACCGGTACGCGATGTGCAGCTCCCGCACGTTGCTCTTGTCCGTGCCCCGGATCTGGAAGCAAGAGAAAGGAGACGCCACTGAGGGTCTGGACGGCGGCGGCCCCTGGGGAGGAAGCTACCTAGACGGCCCGTGAAGCCCAGCCCACAGGCTCTGCGTGAAACGGCCGGGAACATGAGCGGGCGCGTCCGATGCACGTGTGCTGGTATGGAAGGACATGGAAATACGTCCACGTGAACACGCACAGGGCAGGTTTCAGGGAAGCTGAACAGGCGTCAGTCCGGGGCGCTGGCGCCTCCCTCGGTGCAGAGGCCCTTCTGAGAGGGGAGGCCCATGGCGTGTGCGGACTTGTCGGGCTTGAAGCCCACTTCCTGTGTGACACGGGTCTACGTGGCTCACAGGGGCACGTGCTCCACTTGTAACCAGAAAAAACAGGTGTGTTTCGGTATCTCTACTGTCGCATGAGCCTGCCTGTTACTAACGCACGAGTTCTCACCCACGGCAGCAGCAGCCAAAGCAGTTTCAATCTTAAATTTCCTAAGATGCTTCCCTGCGGTGGGGGAGGTGGGGAGATCCAGTGGGCAGTTCCATTATACAGCAAATAGATTTATTTTAAAACACACACTTTCAATGTTTAGCAATCCATGAAAGAGAACGCTATAAAAATGTATTTGAAAAAATTCTAACTATGCAGAATTATCGTCTACAACTGCTTACATAATCGAGAAACAAAAATAAAGTATGCTGTCAATGGCAGAAAAAGCAGGCTACGGTCGCTCAGACGACACTCAGTGTATCTCCCTGCAAGAATAGGGCCATTCTGCTGTCTATTCAAATGATTTTGATGGCTTCTGCTAAACAGTAATAATTTAATGACAAAAAGCTGGGACAGTGAAGAAGGAAACGGTATTCTTGGCTCAAAGACCACCCCGGCAAAGGGGGCGTCTCACTACAAACAACAGTGCTCCCTGGTGCCGGCACGCCAACACACACACCGTACGTCTCCCTCCCCGGAAAGTTCCGCACCGGCCCATGCAGCGTCTCACTATGTTGCTGTCATTTTGTTAAAAGGACATTACGCCAGACACAAGGGCTATATACTACCGTTCAGATGACATTCTGGAAGGGCCGAACTCTAAGAGACAAGTCAGATTAGTGATCGCAGCACCAGGGTACGAGGAGGGACTAGGGACTGTGACGGGGCACAAGGAGACATCTGGGGGCAACAGGGATACTTTACACATTGACAGTGATGGTGGTTACCCGGCTATGTTTGTGCAAAAAAGAGTACAGCTGAGAAGGTTAATTTTCCAATACGTTAATTATATCTCTATAAACTCACCTTTTTCTTAATGAGCAAAGGTTGTGAATGAACAACTTACAAAGGAAAATACGTGCTGGTGGTACATGAAAACAGTGAGCAAAAGGCCTTCATAATAATAACAACAACAACAACACTTGTAGGGATACACAAGTGTGTGCCTACATATACACAGACGTGTCTAAGAGTGCGCAGATGTGCTTGAAGGGCGTGTAAAAACACCGCGGCGCCTATCTTCCCAGTTACGTGTGAACGTCGCACAGCTAAGAGTGCGTGTGAGTGAGAGGGACACACACGAAAATGTTAACACACTCATCTCTGGGGAATGGGACTCTGGGTGAATTTTATTTGCCTTTATTGGCTTTTCTGAATTTTCAAGTTTTCCTACAATTCGTATGTTTTACCTTTCTAGTAAAAAAGAAGTGGAGGAGCAGGGAAAGGGGGAAGGCTGGCGGAAATCGCACACCGTCTGCAGGCGGGGAGCCGCAAAGCACAGGAAGCACCCGAATGCGGGGGGAAGAGCAGGGGGCGGTGGCCTGTCTGCACGGCCACCCAGCCTTCGGCCTTCCACACAGAACGTGTGGCTTGATGGAGGGAGGTCAGGTCAGTGTGGGGTCCCAGAGCACCTCGTGACCAGGGAATAAAGGGAAACCACGGCTCAGCGGCGTGCTCTGCCGTCTGACGGCACACACGTCACACTTGCTGGAAAACCTCATCTGCTGCAGTGAGACCACGGGAGGCATGTGACCAGCTGAGCCGCCAGAGAAGTGGAACTTGACCTCCCAGGTCATGATATAGATTTTGTTGTTCAGAACACACATTTTAGCCATGGTTATTAAGAGTAAATTTTGTCTGTTTCCTTCCATCTAAAAAAACACAAACATACATGCAGGCACTAGGCACACTTCAAAATGAAATTTCTATGCATTAATCCTTTATATTATCACTTAGATATTTTACAGAATTATTGACGGTATTTCTACATTAGGCTCTCTGCCCCGAAGCTGCCCAATTAACTGAATGCTGAATAATGTCTCTGGCATTTACAGGTTTCTGAATTAAACTCCGGACTCCATGTGAACTTGGCACAGGGTAATCCCAAGCCACCACAAGCTTCCGGTCTTTGGTTAGGCTCACAGTCCAAGTGACCCTATGCAGTTCAATGGCACGGGTCATGCCCCATCATTTAGGACATCCCCAAAGCAACTTATAAAGAAGAGCTTGAGATAAACTCTTGAATAGGTGACCTACCTGCCACAATGGGGCATTAAGCTGATGAATCACCACGTTCAACTGATGGTTTCTTGCAAAGGCCACAATTGCGTCATTGCCAGCAAATGTGCCAGGCTTTGCCAGACTGGCCACTGCATGGAAACAGGAGAGAAAAGTGAAGTCTTTATAACAGAAAAATCCAAATGCAAACATGCTCTAGTACCTGTCTAGCTCCAAATATGAGAAACAAGGGCATGCATCTAAAAAGCGCGTCAGCTTTGTCAGAGTCGAGGACCCAACGGCACGCAGACTGCTACTCAAAAGGGCACCAATCACTCACAAAGGACTCATTTACTTATTCCTTCAATACGTATTTACTGAACGTTTCCTATAGGCCTACCTCTATAAAAGACATAGGAAATGTAACGATAAACAGCGATTGTAACAGTTTGCATTAATATATGCATATTATGTGTCGGGCACTGTTTACCCCTCATGGATTAGAACTTTCAATCCTCAAAACAATCCTCTGAGAGGTATTATCATGCACACCATTTTACAGATGGGGAAACTGAGGCACGGAGTAATTTCTAACTGTGCCCGAGCTCTGAGCTGGTGCACAGCAGAGCTGAGATCACAGCCCAGGCGGCCTGACCCCAAGACACCGGCTTCCGGCCGCTCTGTTCCACAGCCTGTCACAGTTTTCCTGGAGAAGTTCGCAATCAGTGGGGGGCAAACAAGAAAACAGGCACTGCTGCTGTGTACGTGCTACAGGAAAGGGATGGACGGTAAAGAATTTGGCCTTGCCCACAGAAAGGTCTGACCTTTGTCCCTGGGCCCTGGGAGATACCCTGTATACCCGTCAAGTTTCCCAAGTGACAGGAAGGTCTATTCACAGTGGGCTCCTCAGCTCTGACCATGTGACATCAGCCAGACCTGGGAACTAGGGGACTAGACAGCCAGTCAATAACGCCCCCATAATGAAACTCGGGACACCAACATTCGGGGCGCTTCAGGGCTGACAATTCTCTGTATCACACACAGATGCCCAGAGGGCAGTGCAAGGACAACAGAAGCTTTGTGTCTGGAACCTTTCAGACTCTGCCCTTTGGCTAATTCTGACTTACAACCTTGCCATGCAATAAACTACAACCGTGAGTGTAAGAGCCTTCAGTGAATTCTATGAGTCCTTGTGGCACATCGTCGAACTGAGAGTGGTTCCAGGAAACCCCACACCTACAAACCCAGATCAGGGTCATAAGCCAGTGGGGCAGAGGGGAGGGGAGGCCAGGTGTTATCGGAGGCACTTCTTAGCTTGGACAACTAAGCTAATTCCCAAGGGACAAGTGGAAGCTCGAGACACAGAAGAAAAATGATATTCCAGGCAAAGAGAGAGGGAGAGGAAGGAGAGGGGTAGAGAGCTGAGTCTGCAGGAACTGAGACTGCTCAGAGAGCAGGGTGGGAAATGAGGAGAGAGAAACAAGAAAAGCACCGCTCTCAAAGGGCTCAAGAGTTTGGACTCTACCCTGCGGTCAAGGGGCTGCAGGCGGGAAAGACGTATTAGACGTACATCCAGGTCACTACTCTGCTGCAAAAAGCAGACTGAATGGGTCAAGGGGCAATGAGACGAGCAGAAAGAGTACTGAAGAAAGCCAGGCAAACGAGCACAGGTGCGGAGGCCAATCTCCTGAGGGGCCAGCAGAAGAGAAAAAAACACTGAGGCACACGTGACAAGACTTCGTGAATGACCGGGCACGGGGAGGGACAGGGAGGAGGCGTTAAGAACATTCAGGATCTGATCTGGATATCTGCACAGTTGGAGAAAAGATGTTGCCGATTCTCCAAAGCCACCATCTAAAGGAAACTAATCCTAAAAGACACAGAAAGATGCAAGGGTAACCAGACCCTGAAAAGTTAAGTGAGCCATTCATTGGTTCACCCAGTAAATATCTTCCGAGTGCCTCCCATGGGCCAGGCATCGCCATGTTGGGGAAGAGACACAGCCCCCACCCTCGAGACTCTCAATGTAACAAGGTAAACGGACACTCGAAACACGTAACTACGAGATGAGTGACAACGTCTAGCCTTCAGGTGACGCGCAAACAGAACCTGCAGACTTGGAGTTGCCTCCCACGGTGCTACAGCGGTCAGCGCCACCGCTCCCTTTGAGGCTCACATGCTTTATGAAGCGCCAAAACAGCGATCAGGGACGCACCGTGACATTTCAAGAAAATGTTTTCCCACTGACATGTGAAGTAATTCACCCTGGACACAGGATCTTTGCCCCGTCCCACCCCAAAATCAACCAAATGACATTCACTGAAGATATTCAAAGTGGAATTTCAAATCACAAACTAAAAACTCACTTCATCCAAACTATTTTAATTGGATCAATGGCACAATTCATTTTCTGTAGCTAAACTACAAAACTCACCCCACAGACCCGCATTTAATCTGTGAACTGCTGGCCACCTGCCAACCTGTGCCTGTGTGCTAGACAAAAAGCCACCCAGGGAGCGGGACCATCAGCTCGGCGACTGGAAGTGACGACTCACGGGAGTCTGGCTGCTGCGCCCAGTGCATGGGTTCCTCCCCTGTGAGGGACGAGTCGCTGACAGCTGCCCTCTCACTGCTGATGCGCGGCTCCCCAGCCACTCCCCAAACGGAATCTCCAGTCACCTTTGTCTCCCCCCTCCCTTCCTTCTACCTCCAGGGAGCCCCGACGATTCAACCGCCAGCTGTGTCTCGGTCTGGGCCCTCTCCTCACCCCCAGCAGCTGCCGTGGCAGGGACACCCTTCCTTTCATCTGGCCGGTGTGGGGAGCCTCCTAACTCCTTCCCTTCCCAGTCTCTCTCCCCGTGGTCCCCAGCGCAGTGCTCTGAAGCACAGGGAATACTGTCTCTTTCCGGGTGAGACGCAGAGAAGACTGCGAGCCCTCCGATGAAAATGTTACTGCACCACGTACATGTAGCAGCACCCAGCGCAGGGCGTCCTCAGGAAACAGTCCTCAGATTAAAGGTGAAAAGCCCATATGCATTTTCTTACTAGATCTGTGCCTACTAAGGATTAATTAAAATCACTGAGCGATTTGCCCCAAATAAAACAGGATGTGTTTGGATTTTTGGTGAAAAATTACAATAACTTCATTGATTTTTCTGATTATAGAAGTAATACACGATCACTTAAAATCAGGAAATTCGACAGCCCTGGCCAGGTAGCTCAGGTGATCAGAGCATCATCCCAATACAGGAAGGCTGTGGGTTCAATCTTCGGTCAGGGCACACACAGGAATCAACCAATGACGGCGTAAATAAGGGGAACAACAAATCGAGGTCTCTGTCTCCGTCTGTCTGTCTGTCTCTCTCTGCCCTCCTCTCCGTCTCCCTCCCTCCCCTCCTATAATCAAAAAATAAACATTTAAAACTTTTAAAAAATGAAATCAGAAGAATCTGCAGAATCTAATTTAAAATGCGCACAGACCCATCACCCCCGATGGCTAACAGTTAAGAAGTTATTTTCATGATCTCCTTCAATCTCATCTTCCCCAAGGAAGCCTGTAGGAGGTGCTGTTATTCTCTCCCCTTTAGAGGAGTCTAAAGAGCGGTTTCTGAAAATAAGTGGAGTCGAGGATAAACAACCATAAAATGTTCATGTCTTTCCAGAATTTTTCTAGTGTTTCTGTGTCTGTATACCTTTTAAAAATAGGAGCAATCTATGCACACTATTTTATAGCCTGCTTCCCCCAAGTCCATTCACATCATCATTTTCATTAAGGGCATACACGTCAAAACCTACTGAATCCCAATTGCCTAGCATGCCGCCTATTACAGAGCAGACAAGTAAGTACTAGTTGCCGAATACATGCCATCGTTTATGTAACCAGATCCCTGGCCGGGAGGGTGGGGGAGGCTGATGGATTCAGTTACCCGACGGGTTCCTCCTGGAGGATCCAGTGGCCCACGGTGAACCTACCATGTTTCTCAAAGGGAACGTCATCTTCTACAAAGGGCTCAAAGTCTTCCCGCTGCTTCACCATGTAGTCCACTGTCTCTTGCCGGTGCTTGAGATGATTGCGCGAGTGTCCCTCCAACTGATCGCCAAGGGCTCTGAACAGGCAATTGCTATCGAAACAAAAACGCTGGTCAAAACCTTTAAAAATTCATTTCGCTCGTCTAAACCGACACTGTCTCACGCCAGGCCTCCACGGAAACCTTTCACACGGAGAAAAGAGGCAGCCTCAACTGACATTCCTTGATTCTCCCCAGGCCCAAGGGGAGAGCAGGTGACCAACTGCGTGACCCGCGTCACAAGCGGCAAACTAGGATGCTTTCCCCGCTTAGCAGCGGGCTGACAGAGAAAGTCACTCAGCATCCCTGGGCCCTGGCTGCTTCAGCGGGTGAGGCCGGTGATAAGCACGCTGCCTGAAGACGGGCCCGGACAGTGTGGGCCGTTTCTCAAGGGCTCTGACTCCCAGACGCTCTTCCAAAACGGCAAATCACGTCTACTGCCTCTTGCCTGAAACAAGTGTCACTACGGCTGTCCAGCTAACCAGTCAGCCACCTAACAGATGGTACCCACGGGATGATGATTTGTCAAGCTCCCAATGCAAACAACTGAGTTCAGCATCCTGCTTAAGCTCTAAGAACACAGAGGCACTCGGACAGGACAACGTGCGGTGACACTAGGCTGTGACACTTTCCCGCCTCCCCGCCCCCCCCCACCCAGGGGCCACAGTGCCGCTACTACTCCTGCCAAGTGAAAACTTGAAACATGAGTTTCACTTTGTGTCGTTTCCAAAATTAAAATGCTGCTAATAAACTTTAAGTTATCATTACTTTCAAATCCCTACAAGACTTCTGCAATAAAATTCCAAAGTACTATACATCGCAGACACAGAGCCACGAGACACAGAGTTTGGAAAAGATATTCACAACCCAGTGTCCTCAGAGCTGAGGACACAAGCCACTCTGAGGCCACACAACGGCCTGGCTTCACACCAAATTGTCTACTCCTCCAAATGAAAACCTGTGAGACTCCAACTCCAAAATACCAACTTACCCATTCCAGAAGGACCTCAGACGTAAGTGCGTGGGAGAAAGAGGATGTTTTTGTTTCTTCATTTTTCACCTCAGAAAAATGAATTTTCAATAGAAAGTTATAGAGGCAGGAATCTCTTCAAGTGTATAAGGATTTATACTATTTTTTTTGCAAGGGGGGAGGAAAAATGTAAAGATGACAGATTCTATAAACTAGAAACCAAGCAGCTCTGCATCTATCGGAGGCGAGATTCTAGAAGGGACTGGAACACAGCAGTTCTACACCAGACTGAGGGGTCTGCTGCGAAAATCTAACGATGGCAGTCTCTTTTCAACCACAGGGGAAAAAATATAATGAATAAAGCATTCTCAAATTTCAGCTTTTCTCTCAAACTTTTCTTAAACCTTCATGCGTCTGCCCCCACCAGGTCTATTCTTTAATCTGGTTGAAGAGGTGTAAGTTAGCCCAAAATTATGTCTTATTTATTTTTACATTTAATATATCAAAGGTCATGGTATTCTACGGAAAGTAACATGCTTTCTAAGAACTTATAGTAACACGGGCAAATGTTCTCCATTTGAGCCAAAAAAGCAGGTATAAAACTACGCTGATTGAGCGCGAACACACTCGCCCGCACGCCACACACAGACGTACGCAAAGAAAGAACCCCGAAACCACCACCTGAACACCTCGCCGTGTGCCGGGGACGGCTGTGCACGCTCCACAGGTAGGAAGTGTGCTCAGCCCTCACAGCTCTGAGCCGGGCACTATTACTATCCCCCCAGGTAACTCGCTCAAGGTCACACAACTAGGAGGTGGTGGGCCCAGGATGCAAACCCAGGCACCAAAATGTCAGCCACAGATAGGTACTCCGAGGTAGTAGAATTAGAAGGTTAAAGTATATATTATTTTAATACTTTTCTATATTTACCAAACTTTCCTGAGCTCACTAAAAATAATCAAAATGAAAAGTCAAGAGAGACATATCACCTCCTTTTCCGACCGTGGCCAACCTCAGGCCCCTCAGTCCCCAGCAAACCAATGTCCTCAGAGCAAACGCCCAGACACTCGTGGGAACAAAGCAATCACTGCCCAAGGGACCTCTAGGGGATCCCACTGTTTCCTGAGGGCACGCCCACATCCATCACACCCCGCAGGGCTCCTCAACCCCCACACTACTGGCATTTGGGGGAATTCTTGTTGTTGGGGGTGTCCTGTTCACTGCGGAATGTTCAGGAGCATCCTTGGCCTCTGCCAACTAGACACCAGTAGCACCACACCACCTCCCTCCCCGCCAGCTGTGACAACCACCAAAAATGTCCCCAGACACTGCCAAATGTTGCCCGGGGGAAGAGTCGTCCCCACTTGAGGGCCACTGTGCTACTGGGACACACGCGAAGGTCCTGCATTTGCGTCCGCAGGAACAACCAATCACACAGCAGGGAAGAGTTTGACGGGCTCCGCCAGTCGGAATGAGCCACTGCTGTAAGAAAAACTCATGGCTCCAGGCTGCAGTAACCGTGGTCCGCACGCACAGAAAGCGGGGGAAGGGGCAGGATTTGTTCTGTTCTTTGAGGTCAGACTACAGCTAGAGGACTGGGTACCGTTCCGGTTACTGCATTGTAAGAGAGAAATGTTCAGATGAAATGATACGGGTTTTTTTAAAAGATTTTATTTATTTTTTAGAGAGAAGGGAAAGGAGGGAGAAAGATAGGGAAAGAAACATTGACTGGTTACCTCACACACACACTCCCAACCAGGGACCTGGCCCGCAATCCAGGCAGGTGCCGTAACCAGGAATTGAACTGGGAACTGTTCGGTTCACAGGCTGGTGCTCAACGCACTGAGCCACACCAGCCAGGGTGAAATGATATGGTTTTAAAATGCATAACTGGAAGCCCATAAAGAACCACTGATGTTTAGGTGAAAGGCATGTTATACTTGTACAATAATATAAAACTAAAACACTGGAGCTACAGGGACACAGATTTTAGTAAATAAAAGGAAATTTGATAAAAAGGACAGAGACTATACAGACTCCGAATCCTGTAAATTTCTACTGGCAACGCTCAAGAATTCCGTACATCTGCACTGCACAATGCGGGAGCCACGGCCACGTGTGACTCCTCAGCACGTGGCACGTGGTTAATCCAAACCGATGCGTGCTCTAAGAGTAAAGAACTGGATTTTGAATAGTATTTTTAAATGTAAAATTTCACATTAAAAATTTTTGTATTGATTATATGTTGAAATATTTTATAGAGTGGCTTAAAACACATATTAAAATAGTTTCACCTGTTTCCTTGTAGTTTTTTACCGTGGCCACTAAAAAAATTTTACATCACACACACGGCTTCCATGGACTTTCTGTTGGGCAGCACTGCTCTCGGTCCCTGATTCTCGAAGTGTAATCCCTGACTAGCAACATCAGCACCGCCCGAGAACCTCTTTGAAATGAAAGCTCCTGAGCCACCCCAGGCCTACTGCATTGGACTGGGGCTGGGGCCCAGAAATCTAGTCACTCCAACTGCTTTCACTGGCCCTCCAGGGACTGCTGCATGCTGATGTTTGAGAAACACTAGCCTACAATCTAAACTCTAATAAATCAGTGGTTTTCAATGATGGCTGCACATAAAAATCACCTTTGGACCTTTTAGAAAACTATCAATAAGCAGGCTGCACTGCCTGAGATTCTCGTGTGGCTGATCTGGGGGCAAGCCCAGGCACTGCGTCGCTCCCAAAGGTCCCCAGGTGATTCTCCCGTGTCACCAGGGTTGAAAACCACTGTGCCAGACACGGAAGACGGGGCTGCGGTGCAGACAAGGCGGGTAACTAACAGGCAAGATGATGTGTGAAGGCCCTTCCCTCACCAAGATCCGACAATTACAAAAACAACATAAAAAATAAAACAACTTGTTTTGAGACAGAGCTAAATGGCTAAAATTAGTGATTCTTCAATGTTTTAATTTTAGAACACTCCTGATTAGTTATGTAATTTAGTGGTACCTGGAGTGAATACAACTGGATACAGTTCATAGGACGCTAATGTTGCTTGCACTGCCTAACGCAATTAGAGATTCTTTTCACATACAGCCAATGATGATTTAAGGACAACATCAAGGTTAAAATAGTTCTTTCTTGTTTTGAAATTGAATCCAATTTATGTGGGTCCACTTTCCAGACAACATAACAAATAGGAAAATGGCCCATGATGCACTATGAAACCCTATAAATAGCTGCCTGGTTAATCTTTGCAAAACTGACTCAACTCATGGAAACATCAGACTCAGAGGACACCGGCTAACTTCCCCCAGGGACCCGGAGGCCCCAGAGTGCTACCAGAGCCATCCCACCCACGATGGATATGCTCTCTTAGCAAGACGCTCTCTCAGGCTTCTCCACGTGGTAATCAGACCACAATGGAAAGACGGAAGAGTGACGACTGTCAATTATTTTTTTATATTATCATAACTTTCTATTTCCCCAAAGAGCGCTCAAAAAATACTGATAAAAGAATGTGCTGACTCCGGCCAGCCCACCACACACACAGGAGACACCCTCCGCGGCAGGGACCCGGCCTGTCACCGCACAGCCGAGAGCGCCGCGCCACTGAGGGGGGCTGAGCCACAGTCCACCTCGTGGAAACCGCGGGGGGAGTGGGTGAGCTCCATGGAGCCCATGAAGAAGCCCTGTCATTTTACCTAACACTGTCCAAAGAACAAAAGCCTCAGAAGCGAGAAACACAAGCACCCCAGTCGAGCTGACCTCTGGCCTCTGCGGCCTCACTGCCCTGGACTGCTAACACACACTCCCCACGACGTCATCCTAACAACTTGCAGGCCCCTTAAAATAAAGTGCTCCGGTGCCTTCACTTGTTATCTCCCCCGCCCCGGAACGTCCTCCTGGCAATTCCCAGTGGCCCCCACGACCCAGCCTGCACAGGACTCCTCTGAGAGGCACCAAGCACAGGGTATGCCCTGGAGGAGAACTTGCTGAATGAACGAGAAGGCCGCGCTGACCACTCAGGGCGCACTAGCTGTTTCCTCCTCGACAGCGCCACTGTAGTCAGCCACTGTGCAGACTGTATCAGACTTTATTTATTCACGTAATCCAGTCTCAAAGTGCGGCCCGGGTTGGGGTCAGGCACCTCGGAGCCCTTTCAGGGCACCCATGAATTCAACATTAGGATGTTGTATCTCTTTTTCACGCTCATTCTCTCACAAGCGCACAGCAGCTTCCAGGAGCTACCTGATACACGGGGCTATGGCTCTGAGCCAACGCCATGTGCTTGTAGTCTTGTTTTAAATGTTTCTCTTTCCCTTTCTGATACAGTAAATATTGCTAGCCATAACCCACATATGCAAAAGCTCTTTGGGGTCCCCAGTGATTTTTAAGAGTGTAAAGGGGCACTAAGACCAAAATGTTTGAGACCTGCTGTTACGTTTCTCTCCAACTAGACTAGGAACTCCATGTCTTAGTCATCAGTGTATCCCAGCTCCTTGCTTAACTAACGCTTGCTCGGCTAACTACAGAGGTGCGCTCTTTGTGCGGTGAGTGGGGAGATACCACCCCCAGTCTCCCAGAGCACGAGGAAAGCTCCCTCAAGATCTTACGACTCCTCGTGGCAGGATTCCTGCTCGTAAGCAGCCTTCTGTTGAGTATTTCCATTTCCTGGGCACCCTAACGCCGAGAATACCGTACCCAGAACAGCAGACACAACCCTAACGCCGAGAATACCGTACGCAGAACAGCAGACACAAGCCATCCAATCCTGTGCAAGGAACCCCAATCCCACTATAAAGTATGCAACTGGTGCTTTGATTTACATAGCAGTGTTTTGTGCTTTTGAGTTTGATTAAAATAAGGCCCTGAATAGTGAATAAACTTTGTATCTGAAAAAAATCAAAGTACTACATGAAAAGCAAGATCCAACAAAGCAAGTCTTTCACTGCAGTGACTCCACTAAGGAAAGGCCCCTTTGAGAGGCCCCGATGAGGGTCTAGCTGGCCTCCCTCTATATTTCTATTACCCATTCACTCATTCATTCATTCAACAAACATGCACCAAATGCCTCTATGTACTCGGCTGTGCTTGGTAATGGTGAATAAAATATAATCAAACTCCAAATCCAGTTAGTCTACAGCACTGAGCATATGTAGGAAATATGGGAAAGGTAAATCGGCGCCAGTTAGTAACAATCTTGATTAATATCTGTTCTCCTCCCTCCACTGCTACCCTCCTCCTTCCATCCAGGCTCCTGTTTCCACATCCCCTTTCCTGAGGCCGTTAGTCCTTTCTTTCTCCCATTCTCTCCCTCCCACCCGTTTTTTTCATCCCTAAAGAGGCTAGACCTAGGTTCCATTCCAAACCCCAAGGAAGTTTGGGTAAGCACCTTTGCTTACAGAGGAGAAACTGAGGCCCGTGGAAATAAGTAGATAAGTTGCCTTCAGCCAAAAACAGGCTCTCAAAGACCTAATTTCCCAAAAGCGGGTAGGAGGACCCAAAAGTAAGGGTTCATAGGAGGCAAAATGTTATACCAAGTGAGGCCTACGCCTCCGTGACCGTCATTATGTCCGCTCTACGTGCTGTCCCGCTCTTCAAGGGACTGGTTGCATCTCATCCCTGCAGGACTCAGCTTTAATGTCACCTTTCAACGAAGCATTCCTGCACACCGATCTAAAGGACACCGGCTCCGGCATTCTCTCTCCGCACCACTTCAGCTTCCTCACGGCCTTTGCCATTAACGACTGGGGGGGGGGGGGGGGGACGTGAGATGACTCGAGCGTCGCCGCGGAGAGGCCTCGCCGTCCCGCCCGCCGCTGGGCCCCCTGACCCGGGGAGCGGCTGGCCCTCGGGGCCGCCGAAATGAGTGGGCAGACGAGAGCGGGCGACGGTCGCCAAGCCCGGCGAGTCCCCCGGCGCCGCCCCCCGCTCTCACGGGCCCGCCTCACCCGTCCCCCGGCACCTCCCGCAGCTTCAGCCCCAGGGCCTGCAGCTGGTTGGCGAAGCTCACGAACTCCTCCTCGCAGCCGCCGCCACCGCCGCCGGACTCAGGCCGGTTCCGCCGTTCCTTGGCCAGGGCCCGGCGCGCCGCCCGCTCGTCCCGCTTGCGCTCGGCCTCGGCTTTCCGGCCGCCGCTGCCCGGCCGGCTCTTCGCAGCCTGCTTTCGGGACATGGCCTTGGCCCCGCGGCCCGCAGCAGCTGGAGGAAAAGCCGCAGGACCGCGGGGCGGCCACTCCGGTGCACAGAAGGGTAGCGCCCCGGCCGACGGAGCCCAGCGACGGCGACGCTGTCACCACGGCTGCGCCGACACCAGACACTCGGGTCACGTGGCCGAGCCCCGCCCCCTCCGCGCTGCTCGGTGGTCATAGAGAGCTCGCCTGGGCGGGCTAGAGAGGCACGCATCTTTGTCTGCTCCGTTCTTCCCCCTAGCGGTGGGTGGTACTACAAATGAGGAGCCGGGGAGTCCCGGGAGCAAAGCAGGAAAAAGAGACAGATAAGCCAGAGTGGGATGACAGCTGCGGCAAAAGTGAGGAAAGAATGCAAACTAAAAATTTTAACTCTAGCTGTGAGCCTACGGTTGGGAGAGGCGTTTTCGTATTCTTTTTTAATGATCTCAAGTTACAGGAATCTGAGAGGTTAACTAAGTTCAGGAAGATCACACAGCTCAGATGCAGAGCTTTGCCCTGGTTTCGAAGCCTTGTTTATTTACCCTAATCTTGTCGGCCTTTCTACATTCCCTCATAACTCAAGGGAGAAGTAGCCCTTGCCCCAAACTGCTGGCTCCTCTGGTCACCTGGATTCCACCAGGGTGACCAACCTGGGTTTGTCTGGACTGAGGGTCTTCCTGGAACGCATGCGTACCAGTATAGTCGGTCACCTTATTCCACACCCACCTGCTCTGGAAGCCAGCTCCATCGGTAATGGCCTCTCATCCCAGCTTCTCTTTCTTTCTTTCTTTTTTTTTTAATATTTTATTTATTTATTTTTATTTTATTTTATTTTTTAAGATTTTATTTATTTTTAGACAGAGGAGAAGGGAGGGAGAAAGAGAGGGAGAGAAACAGCAATGTGTGGTTGCTTCTCACATGGCCCTAACCGGGGACCCGGCCTGCAACCCAGGCATGTGCCCCGACTGGGAATCGAACTGGGACCGCTTGGTTCCCAGCCCGTGCTCAATCCACTGAGCTACACCAGCCAGACCTAGCTTCTCTTTCTTAACTGTCTCTTCCCATCATGTTGCCACTGTCTCCTCCTCTTGGCCATCTAAGCAATCTTTGTCACCATCCTTGGAAATATTCTTGATGTCTGCCCTTAACGATCCCATTTTCTCATTCCACTTATAAGTTGCTCTTTGGCAAAAGCCTCCACTTCCCCAGTTTTGATTAGCATTTGTATCTACTTTTGATGCGTAAATAACTCCCATTTCAGGCCCTGTGCTAGGTGCCAGGTGTAACACTGAACCAAAGAGACATGGCAGTTGTCCTCAGGGAGCCCACATTCTAATGAGACATATGGCCAAGGACACGACAATCACAATAATACTCGACCAATGCTATCAAGAAGGGGTCCAGGGCACTGTAAGGAAAAGTGAGTGAAAAATGCAAAAAGCCTTCCCAGAAGACCTGAGTTCCAAGCAGAAGCTTAAAGGATGAGTAGTACTTGGCCAGGCTAAGAAATTTCGGAGCAAAGGGCATTGTGTCTCCAACACCAGAGCTCAGTTCAGGGCAACTGAAGGAAGTGCAGTCAAACAGGGCACAGGGCTGGGACCGTGAGGCAGGAAGCAGAGGAAAGGCTCGGCACTGGACGATCTCCTAGGGTATATGGAAGGGTTTTACTCCAAGTCCGCAGATCCCTGGGGCGTCCTTGAAGGGTTTTAATCAGGGAACTGACATGATCAGGTTTATGTTTAGAAATATGTCTTTGGCTGTAGAGGCGAGAATAGGTTAAAAGTGGGATGCCAGGTAGGAGGCTCCTCTCAGTGTCCAAAGACAGGTGGCGGGGGCTGGGATGAAGGGGGAGAGAAGTAGACTGGAGAGGTAGATTCATTAGTAAAAATATATGAAGCAGGATTGGACTGAACTGTTGTGGGACATTTTACATGCTGCACTGAAGTTCCTGTGAGTCTTTCTCTGCGATCCTGCTTTGATTCTCAGGAAGGAAGAATGTGAATTGTGCCCGGCTCTGACTTTTCTCGCACAGACATTCAAAGGCCTGCGCTGACCCCTCTGCTTAGATTTAGTAAAGGTGGGAGGCAGCGCTGGGAGTGGAAAACCCTTGCACAGGACAGCACCGACCCAGAGTCTGGTCCAGGTCTGTGACCAACTGACTCCATGATCTTGGGTTAGCTGTTTAACCTCCCTAGTTTCCTGTTCCTCACCTGTCAAATGAGAATAACAACAACAAAGGTCAAATACAGTAGTAAAGATAATAATGGCAAACCTCGCCCTGGCTGGTGTAGTTCAGTGGATCGAGTGCGGGCTGGGAACCAGAGGGTCCCAGTTCAATTCCCAGTCAGGGCATATGCCTGGGTTGCAGGCCGGGTCCCCAATGAGGACCATGTGAGAGGCAACCATACATTGCTGTTTCTCTCCCTCTCTGTCTCCCTCCCTTCCCCTCTCTCTAAAAATAAATAAATAAAATCTTAAAAACAATGGCAAACCTCTATGGTGTTTACTATGTACCAGGCACTATTTTCATTGCTTTACAAACACTCTCTCGTTCATCATTACAGCAACCCAATGAAACGTGTATTATTTTTAATTTCTACTTTATAGAGGAGAAAACTGAGGCACAGAGAGGTTAGGTAGCTTTCCCAAAGTCACATGGCTAGCAGGCGGCAGAGCCAGGATTTGAAGGCAGGCCACCTGGTTCCAGAGTGTACGCTCTTGACCCCTATGGTATACTGCACATGTCACTGGTTATGAACTGCAAAGAACTCTGCATCATACGTGAGTTTGTTTCATTAACTCTCATATGCTTCTCATATTTGTCGCCAATATACCTTTCCCCCATCCCTATTGTCTCATATCACTATCGCCTGATTTCCTATTTAACTTCTTCTGTGTTAGATCAGATCATAAAGATTTCAGAGCCTGATAGGCCTGAGTTTCCATCCTGATTTCACCTTATGTGAGTTATTTAACTTCGGAACCTCAGTTTTTGATTCTGCAAAATAACTACGATGACATAAGATCAGGTGGGAGAGTTTTAAAGATTAAATAAAAATGCAAAGCCCCAGGCCCCCAGTAACTAGCAGCTTAATGAAGCCCTTTGAATCACCCCACTGGCTGTGGAAGGTTCGGAAGCTCAGGGGGAAACACTGGCACTGCAGACTTCAGCAACCGGAGGGGTGGGAGGGGGGGAAGGGTTTGTCACCACGAAACCCGAAATGCAGAACATGCGAAAGTAGTGACAGAAAAGCTTGCCCTTCTTGGAGACATCTTTCCTTGCCTAAGCCCCTGGCCTGCCAGCCCGTGCCTGGAATTTCGAATGAGCTAACTTCTCCCAGCTGGGCATGCGTTAGACCACATCACCCTTTGCGGGCCAATCAACACTGCCCGCAGGTCAGATCTGAAGGCCAGAGCAGAGGAGCGCTTGTGAATTAACTGGACGCTTTACCAACTTCACCAGAGTTCATTCAAAAAAATCATCAAACCTCTTTGTGTGGCATTTAGTACAAATTAGTTTTTTTTAAAAATGTTACTAGAAGAATTTTAGCGAAGAAATGCAGCTTCAGGACTTGCAAGAATGTATCATCGAGGCTGCGGGGAAATGGGAGCTCTCACGCGCTGCTATTGGGAGGTAAACCGGTCTGGCCACTTTGGAGCGCAAGTGGGCAGTCTCTGGTGACATTCTAGAAGCCCAATGACCCAGAAATACCTTATCTCGTTATCTATCCTAAAAATCTTGGACACATGCACTCGGAGGTATGTCCAAGGATGTTTAAGGCTTAATGGTGTATAAAAGTAAATAATTAAAAGCCATGCAAATATCCATCGATAGGAAAATGGCTTCTTAAATTGTGGACCAGGCATTTACTATATAGTCTGCAGCGGCTTAAAAGATGGAGGTGGAGGGGAAATGAGGTAAGCCTACCTGAACTCACACGGATAGCTTCCCTAGACACATGGCTGAACGGAAAAGCGTTTGGCAGAGCAAGCCATTCCAGGCAGCCTTTAGGTAAAACAGAACTACAACACGAGACAGAAGAACTGTGTGTTTTCAACGGGTATGTGTGTGCACTTAAATATGTAGAAAATGGCCTGGAAAGATAAAGCCCAAATTGAAAAGAGTGAGGAGGGAGGAAAAAGTGAATGTGACCTTATCTTTGTATGTAATTCCTTTTAATGAGGGCAAGGTAATTGTGTATTATGCATATGATTGATAAAATATTTTAGTAGACTAACAAAATCTAGTCCTTCCTTCCAACTGAAGCCCGATATAGCGTTTTGGGGGGGGGGGACCTGCTTTATCAGCTAACTTGAATTTGCAATAAGCGTATTGCTTTCCCTGAAAAGTCACTGTTATAGCCCTTATTAGACTCAGTAGCCAAAGGACTTTCTCCTGGCCTGAGAGCCATTTCAGCCACAGCAGCTCTTGCCAAGTAACAGGAGAAATAGCCGTGGGCTCTTCCCTCAGCATTTATGTTCCGCAGGCAGTGGGAGCTTTATTAAATTCCCACCACACTCAACATTTCCGCGAGCCGACTTCTTATGCAATCCTCTTCCTAACTTCTACCCGCTTCATACTCTCTCGCTGTAATAATCTCAGCCCGGCAACTCACCTTCTTTGAAGGAGACATTTGACTTTGACGTTGACCAAATACTGACACCTGGAGCTAATGTAAGGGAACTCCCAGTGTGAGTGCCGAGCTCTGGTGGCTCACCGACGGCTCCTATTGAAGATGAAGGAAAACAGTTCGCTGAGTGAGTTATCACAGCTTCTTTCCAGGTGGCCGAAGTAGCCCCGCTGCCGACGGCCACTTCAGCTTGACAGGCTGATCTGCGCCTCAACTGCATGCAGCTCACCCATCAGCAAACGGTAAAACTGCAGATTTTACACACACAGTCCTTCCCCCTTTGGGGCCGTTCATGATTTTGGTATGATCTAGAAACAGAGAGGATTTCTAATCTCTGGAGGGTCTCAAGTGATGAATGGATTCTTTGTTAATAAATTACCAGTCTCGATCCAACTTTTACATTATCAAAGTTCCTGGACATTCAAAATCAGACTCAGGAGAAGCTGAAGGCAATAGTTTGGCTGGTCAAGCAGCAGGGACAGCTGCCTGAAAATCTGTGAAACCCAAGGCCTAGCGCACGTTAATGACTCCGCAGAGGAATATGTAAAACTCATTATTAAGCACGCTCAATCTAGGGCCTCCTACAAGGTAAAACGTTATTGGACCGATGATGGTTGTAGTCTCAGTCCACTGACTGGTTTATGGTGTGGCCCACATAAGACACCTATCCTGTGAGTGTCCATGAAAAGACCCCTGATAGAAATGGCTCATCGGATGACCCCCTGGGCAGCTGATAAACTTGTAAATTTCATGGAATAATACTGGTGGGAAGGTGGTTCAAGGGCCACCAAAGAGGCACAATTGATTTGTACTACTGTATATCCTAAGTACAATCCAGAAAAGACTGTCCATGCAGCCCCTGGGCATTTTGACTTGCTTACAGGACCTCTCCATGCATAGCAAAGAGATTTTACCCAGCTGCCCCCTTCCTAAGTTTGTAACTTTGTCCTTGTCATGGTTTGCATGTTTTCTCATTGGGTTGAAGCATTCCTTTGCTGACAAGCCACTGCTTTGGCAATTGCAAAAACATTATTAGAAAAGATCAGCCTTGGTTGGCGTGGTTCAGTGGATAGAGTGCAGACCTGCAAACCAAAGGGTCGCCAGTTCGATTCCCAGTCAGGGCACATGCCTGGGTTTCAGGCCAGGTTCCCAGTAGGGGGCGTCTGAGAGGCAACCACACACTGATGTTTCTCTCGCTCTCTTTCTCCCTCCCCTCCCCTCCCCTCACTCTAAAAATAAATAAATAAAATCTAAAAGAAAAGAAAAGATCATACCCACACAGGGCATACCCTCAGATCCACATAGTGACTGGGAATGCATAGGGTTTAGCAAAAGTAGATTTATAGTCATGAGTACACAAAACACAGTTTATTCTTGTATTATTATTAATTAATTAATTATTGGATTTTTATTATTATTATTATATTGTTATTATTATATAACCTCCTCTTGCCCACCCCTGTACTTTACCAGCCATGTTATGAAACAAGTCTGTGAGGTTTGGCCAATTCTACAGCATTTTCGTTGTGCTTATCTCCCTCACTCCTCTGGGCTGATAGGACAAATGGCATTATTAAAACTCAATTGGCAACATTTCTGGAGCCCTTAAATTAGCTTTGCCTAAAGCACCTCCGCCGGTCTTTTTGAACCTGAGAGCTGCTCCGTCTGGGAAACACAGACCGTCACTCTTTGAAATAATTGCCAGCTGACCCATGCATTTGGCGCCCCCCACCCTCCCGGTTTTGTATTCACCTAACTAAAGGAGACATGCTTCATTACTGCAAAGGAACAGCCAGAGCCTTAGCCACACCCCGGAGAACAATCTTTCCACGGTGCGCTCCCAGGAGATAAGGCAGCAAGCGTCACAATCTACACCAGGTGATTTTTGTCTCCTGGAAAAGACACCTTCACAAATATTCATTGCAACCTCGACGGAGAGGACCACATCAGGTGCTCTTAACTAATCCCTGTGTCGCAAAACTTAATGGCGTTGATCCTTGGATTCACGTTTCTCACTTAAAGAAGCTCCACCTGGACCCCTGAACTGACTGGAGAATGAAAACTAAAACTAACTAGGAAGTCAGGCAGACGACATCTGACTGCGACAGCTTCCCTGAGATGCAGGGCCATGGACCCTGCTCCGACCTCATTGCTGATCCTCTTCAGGATAGACCTGCTCCGCCATGCTGATGCATTTATTGAGCCTCTTAGACACCTAATAATTAGACATTCTTGACAATTTCCTAATTGCCCAGATTGATATGCTTGTTGTCCATGAGGTTTGGGGACTATTATGGTTAATTGCTCTTCTTAGGCCTATTGTCTTGCTAAAGAAGGTCTGCTTAATTAGCTGTGGTTTGGGAATACCCCTTAGCCACTTCCTGTGTTATGTCCAAAATGGTGACTAGAGAGTACTTGGTTAGATACCTGTTTAATCTTAGCTTGGAGTCTTTTCCTCCTCTGAGGGCAATTCTGTTGGCAAATGGGAACATAATGTTCTAGTGGACTATTCCCAAAATGTAGCAATGGGGGAAAAATCTCTTTGAATGCTGGGTGTGTCTCCAAAGAGCAAGATGGTCCAGATCCACAGTTACACCCATCGCCAGTTGCTCCCTGGTCCCCAGTGCTAGAGCAGAGTTCCAGTCCAGCCTTAAAACCGCCTACGGAGTGAGACTATTTGATTGGGTCTCTATACTTTGGGATAGAGAAGTACTATACTAAGCTGGGCTGATAGCCCCCAAAGACCTTTTTCAAAAGAAGGTCTTTGAACTGGGCCAAACCCCAAACAGCTCCAGGTCTCTACAAAGAGCATTGGAAACTTGCTACAGGAATGAACTTTTTCTTATCGATAGCCTTAGAAATCACTTGAATTTAGCCAAGGCTAGCTTTCTGCTGCCAACACCAATCAAAACTCTTTGTAAGTAATTTATGCAAAGAGTTTTGCCAAATAAAAAAACTTTTGTTTTTTCCTTTTTCCTCTAAACCCCCTGACTTTTGTTCCCTAGTGGGTGCTATTTGGGTTGCTACTCATCTCTGTGTACTCGAAGTTGCTGTTCTTTGAGTCCGAATAGATGCTTTTGCTTGATTATTGCCTTCTGGCAATTTCAAGTTGACGTAAACTTTGAGTCCTTGGCATCTTGCTCTCTTGCCTCTCTCACCCCATTGCCCTCAGTCTTGTTTTCCTTTCAATGTGCTCTTCCTGTGAGGATGGGGCTTTCTAAACAAAATTAAATATCGACTTAGGTGTGTCCGAACTGTCACAGACTATATGATGCTAGAATTTGAACTAATGATACATCAATCTTTTAATGGGCAGAGAGGACATATGAAGACATCCAATACTCAAGACAAAGATCATCACCTCACCCAGCACCCAGCCCCACTCCACAAGTTCGCTTGGGCAGCGTAGGTGTTCTGTACAGATGGCTGACTGGCAGAGTCTCTGAGAAGGGCAAGTTCAGAGTAGGAGGGTCTAGTACCAAGGCCAAGTCTTTGATGTCATTATTTGTACCTAATGTTCTAAAAATGCAACATGGTTTGATTCTCTTCTGTGACAGTCTCCTAGTAGGCCACAGAGAAGAATGTTATCAACAAAAGTCACCTCTCTCTCTCTCTCCGTCTCTCCCTCTCCCCCTCTCTCAGTCACTGTGTGTTTCAATGTCTGTTGCTGTTCGTGTGTATGTGTGTGTGCGTGCGTGTGTGTTTGCACATGAACATGCACACAGAGCTTTGTTACCCTTTGTCTCTTTTTCCATCTATGGTTCTTGCTGGTGGTGGTGGCTGGTCCTCCTTTGCGCCTCTATCTGCTCTGCTTTCTCTCTCAGACTTCACCCACTTTCTCTAGATTTCCAGAACCCCTTTTGTCTCACCCACTTCTCAGATGGCAGACTGAAAAGAAAAGCATTTAGAGTGCTCAGATTGAATGGAGTCCAAATTCCATTTCTGCTGCTTATAACCTCTGTGACCAAGAACGTTTTCCATAACCTTCCCCAGCTCTGATCCCTCATCTGAAAAACGAGAGTGGTCATGGCTTCTACTCAGAGTGGTTCCGAGGCACTGATATCATGACCCTGGTCCGATGGATATGAGCTCCCGCCTCCACTCCCCCTCTCTTCTCTCTTCTACCTGCCTCACCACTGCCCATCCTCTCCACTTCACCTTGAAGGCTACAGCACTGAACTGTTGTCCGTATAAGAATTGCTTATATATGTAAAATGAACAGGTTCATACCCTCCACGGTTACTTTTCCTGGCAACTAAACAGAACGTTTTACGCTGCTCCCTAGGGGAATAAAAGACATCAGTTTCTATTTTCATATGACTCCGACTTGAGTTTTCCATTTCATCAATGGCCCTTGACTGGGGGGAAAGGCCATGGGGTGTGGGCTGGGGGCTCCGATTCCTGACCTGGACACTCCTGCTCGTTCAATGACTGGGCCAGTCCTTGAGCTACAGGATTATCTTTGCATCTCCATAACACTGTCGTTGTTTGGTGTCTGTGGTTGTAATCATCTGTCTGAGTCAATGACAGGTACTGCACCATCAGCACCTGCACCGGGCCCCGCCCTGCCGCACAGGTGACCCACCGACCTGGCCAGGAACCGGAAGGGGAGCCCTGTGCTCACAAGGGGGCAGCAGAAAGGCACCGCTCCCTCCTTCCTCTCACACGCTCACATGGACCCTCTTCTGGTGTGAAAAATGTACTGTGTCCGTGGTGGAACTTTTTGAAAGACATTAAAGCATTAAAAAAAAGGAAAAAAGTATTCATAATCCCACTCTCAGAGATAGTGACTATTGTCATTTTTGTGTATCAGGTCAAAGCATATGGGATTGCTGATATTTGGTCATTTTTAACCTGCAAAAGTGATAATTTCATGTGATTCAACCTAATATTTTCTCCCACCTTTTCACTACAATGAACATAAATGCATTTTTTAAAGAGTTTTGTTTATTTACCTTTAGACAGAGGGGAAGGGAGGGAAAAAGAGAGAAAGAGAAACATCAACGTGCGGTTGCCTCTCGCACACCCTCCACCAGGGACCTGGCCAGCAATCCAGGCAGGTGCCCTGACAGAAACGCATTTTTAAATACAAAATTAGAGTAGGCTTATATGCATATGTGTGTGCTATCTTTAATGCCTGCCCTTTTATATAAAATATTAATGATTACAAATACATATAAAGAGCGATGTCATAGACGCTACTATGCATAACAGTTTCCTTGGGGAATAAGATGTCACACAAACAGCTGAAGCACACCCCCCCCCCCCCCCCCCCCCCCCCCCCGCCCCGCGTATCCTCTTCCCCAGCAGTCACCACCTCCCTGTTGCCTGCGGTCACCACCTCACAAACTTGGTGTTTGCCGTGTGTAGGTTTGTGCTGCTGCAGAATATGCAGGGCTGTTCATCATTTCTAACTCAACATAAATGACACCAAAGTGGACATGTCACTCTGTGACATTTACTGCTTATTAAACATTGTATTTTTTTTAAGATTTTATTTATTTATTTTTAGAGAGAGGAGAAGGGAGGGAGAAAGAGCAATGTATGGTTGCCTCTCACATGGCCCTCACTGGGGACCTGGACTGCAACCCAGGCACATGCCCCGACTGGGAATCAAATCAGGACCCTCTGGTTCCCAGCCCACGCTCAATCCACTGAGCTACACCAGCCGGGCCTAAACATTGTATTTTTAACTATCCATCCACGTTGACCCCTGTGGCTTTTGTTGACTCATTTTCAATTTTTTGTTATTAAATATTCAGGTTTGCTGTCTGCCTTTCTCCACTAGACTCAGTTCCTTCGTGCCAGGGACTCTATCTTAGTTATCTACGGCTTGAGAGGCTCCGAATAGGCGTTGAGTGGAGCGGATGAGCACAGGAAGTGAGAGCATGAGAACCAGAGCTCTGGAAACCAAGCCCAGCCTCCTTTGCGGGCTGCCCGAGGCAGAGAGCACTGATGAGAGGGGTCTCGTGTCTGGGAGAAGCAGATATCACGGATGGACACTCTATCATGACGTCACCCTCTGGTGCCAGGCACAGGGGCCTCGGGCGTCCCATCCGGAACTGCAGGGGAGGGGCAAGAACACAGGGAAAGCTTCTAAACTGCCCTAAGCCCGTTGCTGGAAGATGAGTCGATCCCTTTCCCCATCACCACCAAAACCCACATTTTCAGATAAAGGCATTGACACGTTCTTAGGATTTTTTTCCTATATTTACCTCCAAGCTTGGCAGACCATTAAAGTTCATAATTGGTAGGAAATGGCATGGCTGGAGCCTTAAAACACGGACAACCAAAAAAAAAATCCCTTTTGTAGTCCAATCTTCCCAACCCTGAGGAGCTGGAAGTGTACCCGTAAACTGAGCTGCAAAGCGCAGGGACAGCCATCAGCCGCAGTGGCAGTGAGGCGGCACCCTCCCTGCAAGGGCGCCGGGCTCTGGAATCAGGCACAGCCGAGTTAGAGTCCTGACTCTGCCACTTCCGGGATGTGAGATCCTGGTCCAGTTTACTAACCTCATTCAATTTCTGTCTCTTTATCTGCAAACTGGAGACACTAATGCCCTCCTTGCAAGTTGATGGGTTCAAGCCGCCTGGTTTACTGCCGGCTGCACATTCTGTAAATGCGAGCAACTTTTATGAGCCAGCTGGTGCGGCCGGGAACTGCCTTTGACTATTGAAGCTGAACCCACGTGGCGGTTGAGTGACAATGGAAACTCCTCGTGGTTACAAAAAGCCGGACTCTCACCATCACTGCTGTCCTGTACGGCAGCTGGGAATCGCCGGTCGCAGCCCTTCTCCAGGACATGTCTGTCCTTTGAAGAAGGTACGTGGCTGACTTCCCAGGAAACTGCCTTGGGCTCTGTGTTCTTTCTCATCTTTGAGAAGATGGAGGGAAGAAAGGGGCATGTGTCAGCAAACCCAGGAGAGACTCAAACCTAGAGATGAGATCTTTCAAACAAAGTAGAAGGTTTCAAGCTCCTGTGAAACTTCCAGGTGCAAAAGTGCCAACTCAAAAGCATCCTGAAAGGAGGTGGAACCTGGAGGTTTCGCCGTACCCGGCAAACATCTCTCTCTCTCTCTCTCTTCAGTTAGAAGAAAAAGGGATTGGGGTCAAACAACCCTTTTTGAGGTAGATCTATTCAAAGAAATGAGCATTTCTTTTTTGTATTCACCGTTCTTAATGTCACACACGTACTTGACTTAAATTAGCCTTTGTTTTGATTTACACAGCTAGAGCCACTGGGATTTCTCCATTTTGCTGGTGAGAAATGCCATGTTTTGTATGGTGACAGAAAGTCACTAGAATTGTCATGGTGATTACTTCATAAGGTGTACACATGTTAAATTACTGTGTGGCACACCTGAAACTAATATGATATTTATGTCAACTATACTTCAATTTTTTAAAAATGGGTCACACTTTAAAAACGTGTGCACCATTTGTGCCTAACCTCAAAAATAATTATTATGGCATTTGTTTTCCTGGGGAAAGTGGTAAATAGCCTAAATGCTTCCCAAACAAATGAGGATGCCGCCATACCATAGAATAACCTGCAGCCACTCCAGATAGTCTTGCTGAAGACGATCAATCAAATGAACTGAAAGGGAATAATGTACACCATGTGTCAGGAGGGGGGAATAGGCAGTTTGCAGAGAGGGCATCATCCCATTCTTCTAAACAAACAGAACAAGACAGGGGACAAAAGACAGAATGAAAGCATAGATATCACAGGCTAAGTTGGTTTCCTCTGGGAACTTGGAAATGGTGGTGACTTTTCTTGGTTTGCATTGTTGCACATTTGTAGTTTTCTAAGTTTCGGGCGTTGAAATTTTATTACGATGGTTCTAAGAGAAAGTGCCCCCGAAGACAGAATAGTTCTCGGAGCAGGGGTCTGTGCTCGGCCCTGCGCTCTAAAGCTTCCCCCAGCCCTGGGGTCCTCGGTGCCAGCGCAGGTGCAGGCTGTGGGGAAAGGTCACTTGCTCTTGAGCAGCAAATCCTAACTTTGACTCACGCCAGGCATGTCACTTGTAACATTATCTAAGAATGCTCATCAGTATCAGAACGGAGTAGCTGTCACACCCGTTGGGTTGGCTTGCCCAAGAGGAACATTGAAGAGTAAGAATTCAAATTTTAAAAAGTCTCCTTGGGGACATTCATGCTTACATCTGTGACATTGGCATTGCTGTGGCATCAGGAATTTCAGATGGGCTGGCCATCGTGTGGATGGCTGGGTCATTTTATTTATAGGCTAAAGAAAGCTGCCAGCGCTTTGTTGTGAACCTAGAACCTGCCCTTGACCCCTCTCTAAGTGAGACAGAAAGGACAAGTCCACCCTGGCACCTTGACCTGTTGTGAATCTGTTCTCTGCTCTTTTTATCATTTATATAGTTCAGATTTGCAGTCATAAGGCGCTTGCCAGGCTGGTCTCCTTGCTGAGCAACAGCAGTTTACAAACAGTAGGGGGAGCGATGTATTTGGTAGCAGATCAAATGATGATGCAAAAATGTCAAAAGAAGTAACATGACACCCCCTTTCCCAACTCACAGTTAGACATTCCCTCCAGCTCTAATATTACCACCTACAGGAAGCCTTCCGGGTTCCACAAGTTACCCTTAGACCGAGGACTATCACCTCTCTATCCTCAGATCAGGCCCTGGCCTGAGAAAGAGCCCGTGAATGAAAGGATGGTTGAGTATGAATGAATGGATGAATGAGTGCATGGCTGACTCATGTGTGAGCCAATGAATGTGAGAAGGAATAAGTGAATGCATCTGCTCGGACAGCGCTTTGTCGCTACTCACGCATTTCACAGAAATGTATTGAGGATTTGCTGTGTGCGGGCTCTGTTATGGGCCCGGGATACAAGACAGACAAGCTCCCTGCTTTCAGGGGGCTTATACTCTAGTAAGGGAGAAAGCCAATCCCCCAGGAAACCAGTATGTGCCTGATTTCAGACGGCAATGGTGCTGTGAGGAAAACACACAAGGTCACATGGAATGGGGTACCTGGGGGTGCAGGGTGGTTGGAAGATAAGGGGAGCAGGGGAGACCCCTGGGAGAATGTAGCATTTAAGTTCTGACTTTGAAGAATTTGTGAAAGAACTTGTTTTCAGGTGCTTACTTAGCTTATTTCAAGTACTTTATTCTTGAAAATAAGATTTCAAGGGCACCCCTGACAGCATCTTTTTCTCGACAGTGGGAGCTGTATCTCATCCATCACGCTTAGCTGGCGGGAAATAGTGACAAGCACATGAAATTTGCAACCAGACTCCCTAGGTTCAAATCCTGTCTCCGTCACTTACTATCAAAAATCCGCCCTGGCTGGTGTAGCTCAGTGGACTGAGCACGGGCTGGGAACCAAAGGGTCCCAGTTCGATTCCCAGTCAGGGCACATGCCTGGGTTGCAGGCCAGGTCCCCAGTGAGGGCCATGCGAGAGGCAACCATACATTGCTGTTTCTCTCCCTCTCTTTCTCCCTCCCTTCCCCTCTCTCTAAAAATAAATAAATAAATTCTTTAAAAAAAAAAAAAATCCGCGCTTCCTCTTACACAGTGTGAAGTGTTTGCTTAAAGACAGATGCCCAACCATGGATTCCATTTTCCAGTCCCTCTTACACCCAGGTGTGGCCAAGGACAAATTTTGGGCCACTGAGCTAGGAACAGAAGTGATGTGTAGCACTTTGAGGGCTGGGTCCCTGAGTCACCATGTAGAGAAAAACCACCCCTTTACCAGGAATGCCCTCATTTGACTGTTAAGTAAGGGGAGGGGCAAACTTTGATTCTGTTCACCTTCTGGCATTTTAGGGTATGTTTGTTATAACATCTAGCATTATTACACAAACTAATACAAACTGAAAGTGCTGTGAAAATTACAAACGGGCACTCCCTACTCGCAGTCCTGCTGGCTGTGCCTAACGGAGCCCAGAGGTCTGAATCCTATTAAATCAGCCCCCCATGACTTTAACCCCTTCCCCCTTCTCGCCTTTCCAGAAGCGGATGGTTTTTACTATACTAGTTATTTATTTCTTGGAAGGTTAGTGACAATAAGAAGAGGAATATTAGGCCCCCAGGACCTTGCAGACTCGTGTTACCAAAATTTGTTTAATTGCCTGGGGATGTAGGAGGACAGAATCTCACTCAGCTAAGTAACCTCCCTCCTCCTTGAGCTCAGTTTGCAGTGGAGCCTGAAGATCAAGACTTTTCTGGGACATAAAACATCTTTTCTCTTTCTCCCTCTTCCTCCAGGACAGTTCCTCTGTCAGGAGACCCCTGCCGGGCTTTTAGTTTTCAGGTATCCAAGAGGGGAGAAGAGAACTGCAGCCTCAGGCTTTCATCCCCTTTAAAATGAGACAATGGATACAAAGCTCCCGGCACAGCAAATGGCGCGTGGCAAGACCTCGACAAAGGGGCCTGGCCTCCCTTCTGCTCTTCAGCTCCCGTTAGCTCTCTGTCAAGTATGACACAATTGATAGCCGGTCTCCGTTCCGGTGCTCCGTCTGGGACTGTAATTAACCCTAATTAGACATTCTATATGTATCCTGTCCCTCTCTTCGGCAGCCCGCACCTCTCTGACCCCCTGTCTTTTTCCCTGGAAAGTTTCTGAGGACTTGTCTTACAGGTCACTACTGTGAACGCTTTCTTTTGCTGTCTCTAATCTGATGTACCGCCTTCTCCATTTTATTTCCTCTATTTTCAATTCTAAATTTCCTATCTGGCTCTTCATCGAATCTGCTGTGTCATTTTTAGCACTTCCTGTTTTCTGACCCAATTTTTCAGCTTAGTTTGTATCTCCTTGAACCCAGTAAGTGCGATCGTTTCATCATTGGTTTCTGGTCGGCCTCACCACGGCAGTTCCCGCGGGTCTGTCTCCAACGCCTCTCGTTTCTGCTGACTCCTGCTCACGGCGTCTCATCTTCCTCTGCGCTGCTTATCTTTCATTACTTATTGGATACTGTATTTTTAAACCTATCTGTTAAAATCCCTTGGGGCCTAAGAAGATGTTATGTTCTCCCGAAGCGGATGTTCATTAGTGTCAATCAGATACCGTGGGTACTATCTTTCTAGGACCATTTACTCAAATTAAGTAGATGGACGTTAAAAGGCCACCCTGACGATTCGAAGACTGGCTACAGTCTGTGCTACAGCTGGTTCACATCTGCTTGAACCTTTTTCCGAGGGCAGAGCCCTTCTGAGTCTCAGCTAAATATGGAAATGGTTTACCAAGATCACTACCCTTGATGGAATTCAAAGTCCTACTTCAGTTCCCCTATCTCTAAGCGGCTGCCCAAAATTTAGCTCAACCTTTCAGCTGCCTATTTGATGTCAACAAATGCTCCTGAACACCCGGATTCAGGCACAAATACCTTTCCTAGGGCCCCTGGTTCTCCAAGATGGAGTTTCGTACTATGTCCATCGGTACCTGCCTGAGTCAGATAGAAGAACAAAGTCTTCAGTTCCAGGAATCGGGAAGAGTTGCTTTGAAAACAAATCTTCATACCTGTAAATTGCAGCTCTCCTAGTCACTTCTGTCAGATGTTATTTGCCAAGAAAGACCAGATGGTTTACAAGCTAATCATTGCTCCTACCAACCTCATAAATTGGGAGACAAGGGCGGGGCAGTGAAAGGGGAAATGTTTTATTGTCTCCATTTTCAAAGGCAGTTTCCAAGTCAAAGCAGGTGAGTCATAGCAGAGATCAGACTCCAGCGCCTGGTCTGTTCCATTCCTCTGAATTCTGTCCGGCAGTGGGGGACTTTACCCCACAAGGACAGCCCATTCTCGTCTAAGAAATATGCAAAGTAGCCTCTGGGCCACCAGGGAGAAGACAGTGAGAGAAAGGTGCATGCCCGGTCTATGAGTCGCCCTAAGGATTGAATGATCCCGTATCTTGAATTTTCAGGACGTTAATAACCATCCAAGTTACTCTTGATTGATCATTCGCCACTGTGCTAAAGCACATTCATGCGTTACTTTATATGATCCTCACCAGCCCTCTGATGACAATTCTATCGTTAGTCTCACTTTCTGAGGCCTGGGGAGGTTAAGACACTTGCCATGGCCACCTAGCCAGGAAGCAACAGGCCCATGGTTTGACACTCAAGTCAGTGATCTTTTGCTGCCTTTCCTTCCCTGCCCACGCATGTGTTTCTAGATATTGAGAGACACAGAGGGAACTGAGGGCTTCCCCGGGGCCCAGACGCACTCAGAGTCGGCTGAGGAAGCTGAACCCCAGAACAAAGGGCAGCAGGAAGAGGAGAGGGTTTCTCCGAAAACAGCAGGGTGGGTGCAGAATGACGTGCCTGTTGACACGGCGACCTGGACACACCTGGAAACACCTGTTCCACCACCTAGATGGCTATTAATGGGGCAAGTGTCGTGTTCTTTCAGTGATTTTCTTCTCGTTTCTTCAAAGTTGTACAAAAGTCCCACCAATGGGACTCCCAAAAATCTCTCGCTCCATCTTGCCTGACAGTGAAGCTTAAAGAACATTTTGTCACTGAGGCCCACCCCCGGGGGGGCCTCTGCCACTGAGGACAAGGAAGTGCTGCTGATGGCATGAGGCTGAGTAGCTTCGCAAGGGTGTCCCTGACCCCAAAGAGACCTCCCATGTTGATATGTCGCTCTGGCTGAAATTCCACCAACAGAGCTGTCCTTCTGGGGTAAAAAGAAGTGAACCGTCTTTCAAAATACAAATATTCCCAAAAAGGGTCCTGGATTTTTTTTATCGGTGTTCATTTTTTTCTCACATAATGATGTCTCCTCCCAGACTTCAGTAACACTACCCTTTGTCTGCTCAGAGTCCAACCCATAAAGGGTCCCCAATAAACACAATATCTGCCTACCATCTGACGAATGATCAAAATACATAAACAAGCAGCAGCCTGACATCAGAGCGGAAGCTCCAAGAAAGCCACGCTTCTTCCAATCTCTCTATTCCACTTCAGTGGCGTTGAACATACAACATAGTGGCATGAACTTGTTCTTTGGGGGCAGGCATTAGACGTGTAAGTTTTATGAAGTTGCACAGACAATGTTATGACTAAAGGCGCTTTTGCCCTTGAACAGTTTTTAAAACCACCTCCCAAAGGCCCCACCTCCAGAGACCTTCACATGAGGGATCAGGCTCCAGCCCATCCATTCCAGACGGATGCAAACATTCCATCCGCAGCACTGCCCAGACAAAATGTGGGTTCTGTTAAACAGTCAGAGGTGGAGAAAGGATATTTGGTAGGCACCATGCTAGGTTCACTGGCGAGCTAATGAAGCTTCAGCTTCGGGGTATCTCGTGGGTCAGCCCCTTCCAGTGCTCTGCACCTGATTTTATGTACTTTGTTCTATATCCTTTTTCTCAACACCCCCCCCCAATCTGCATAAACTTCTGATTCCGCAAAACCCAGGTCTACAAACCCTGGCAGGCACCAAGCAGTGCCTGCCACATGCACCAAAGCCTACATTCTGCTTATTGCTCTGGATTTTTCTGGATGTAGTGGATGATGAGGCGAAGTGTGTGCTTAGGTTGCCCAGGTCAAGTACACCTTTCCAATTAATTCCCCCAAGATCCATATTTATGCTTTTTTGATCAGGACAAGAGATTGAGAGATGAGCTTTATTTTAAGCAAACAATAATGAGTAAAACTGTTATTTACAAGTGCCAGCTACATGCTGGGCACTGTACTAGGAGCTTTCACCTATGTTTTCTTTATTTATTTGTAAATAAATACTCTCTCAGATCAGAGGGGTTAAGTGACTTGTCCAAGGTCACAGAATCTGTAAGTGGCCAAATTAGGATGTGAGCCTAATTATCAAAATCTTTCCACACACTACGGCCAGAAGTTCCCCAAGGGCTTTGGACTCGTGCAAGATTGTAAGACTTAGCAAATAAAAATGCAGGTAAGTAATGAATAGTTTTTCAGTAGAAGTATTCATTGTTGTTTAGCTGAAGTTCAAACTCAACTGGCTGGCCTGTACTTTACCTGGCAACCCTACCTTTTTAGACAGTTACTCTGAAGAGTGTGTAAGTTTTGTACACACACCATTCTTAAAAATTCAACAAGGTAAAGTGTGTAAGGTGTCAGCCACTCAGTGAGGGTTGGCCCCTAGGTGTTGAGCACGGGGACTGTGGTCTCGTCCGGGTGACCTAGGACAAGTTGGCTTCTCTCTCTGCACTCACTTTCCCCTTCTGGAGGATGAGACGTTGCTCTCCTCCTCGTTCAGGAGCCTGAAACCACGGTGTCCAGGGGTGGCCTGTCGACCCCACCACCTTCACACATGAATAAAAGGACTTTTCCTGCCAGGGACGACACATCAGCTCAGTCTTCCCATTGGCTGTTTTCAAAGACCAGGATCCTTTGGGTGGCTATCAGGGCCCATGTGTGGAAAAGCTGAAATGTCTTCAGTGGAAGGTAGCTGCAGCCGGGCTTCCGAACCCCTATTCTGCTGAGTCCCAGTCCTGGCAGGAGCTCTATCCAAAAAGGGAAGAAGAGGTTCTATGAACAAAGAAACTGGGGTACCTTGTGATCTATACCCACCCCCTCCTCCCTTGGCGAGTCAAACACACATGTTTGTATAAGAACACTTGCAGAATCAGATCCATTTAACATTCCTTAGCACCCCATTTCCCGAGCTTGTTTGCCAGTAGAATCTCTTGTTTGCAAAATATCCCATCCAATAGTTGTTGTTCCACGGGACTCGCTTTGGGACCCTGAGCTGTGACGGCCAGGGCTGTCATTGTCGTGTCTGAGATCAGAGTCAAAGCCGAGTTCTTGCTCCTGGGGTGGCGTTCAATCAGGGCAGGTCTGAACGTTCGATTGGGATTCAGAGAAATACAGCATAGATTTCCTTTGACCATGTACCTTATTTTCTATTCAGAGATGGATGGAGAACCTGGGAACTGTGTCAGCCCGCCAAGTGGGGTTAAACACAAAACAGAGACCTAGACTCAGGGAAGGAAGATGTGAATCCTTGTTCTACCACTTCCTAGCTCGGTGGCCTCGGGTGTGCTCCTTAATGTTTCTGAACTTGAGATGTTCCATCTGAAAATCAGGCCTGGTTACACCACCCCCATGAAGACTAAACAAAGCACCCTATGAGAATGCTTTGCACCATGCCTGACACCTAGGAGGTGCTCGCGACGTGTCTGTTAGATCTGAACCAGTTGTTGAAGCCAAGAAACAGAAGTGTCCCCACGTTGACAAGACTACAATTGATGGGGATAACAGCCAGGCGTGGAGTATTGATGGGGGACAGAAATAGGCCATGGGGTAGTCTTGTACACATAGGTGAAAGCAGATCAAAGGAGTGAGAATTAGAGAAGAAATGTGTTAGCAGATTATAAGGCCTGTAGGAATCTTGAGACCAGAAGTGCCGGTAGCCAAGCTCACAGTTGAATGAGACAGCTTGGGGCCCGACCTAGGCCTCCCAGGACACAGGAAAGAGTCGGAAAAGACTCATTTACGGATCAGATTTCTCTCTGTGTTTCAGCAAATTAGACAATACTTGTCTGTTCACCATCAAACTGTAACATGAAGATAAAATGAAATTTCGTATGTGATAGGGCTTTATTGGAATCTGGTAAAGTATTTAATGGAATACACCTATATAGATAAAAATTGAAGGTAAAAGAAGTATAAAAATTATTTGGATCAAAGTTGACATTTATGGAATCGGTGTGCGTTAACTCCCTAACATTCTGGTGTAAGAAAATGTTTATTCTCTAAACCTAATACTTACACAGCTCCAAGGAAATTCCACCTTGGTCACATTTTCTGAAGCCCTTCTCTCTCTAGGATCGTACCAAAGTCCTTGGGTCTTGCACAATCTAGAACATTCTGGGAGAGACCCGCCAATCATCGGCCCACATTGGACTTGCATGGTCCACCATCCCCGCCTCCTCGAAGGTGGCATCTCTGCTGCCTGCGAGCTGTGTGTGGGCACAGGAGGCCCTTGCCCAGGCCAGAGTCCCTGGGCCTGGGGCCAGAACTGCCACTGCTCAGACAGTTATCTCCATCAGAGGGCCTGCTGGTTCCACTTCTCTGGAACTCATAGACTTTCTCTGTCCTGCCCTTCCTGTTCTCCAGGGAAGCTCTCTCAAACTCCCCCTCTCTCCGCCCCGTGAGGGTTGCCTCCCCCAACACTTGGAGCCCCGTCCTCTCTCAGACAATCCCACCGCGGTCATCCAGAGGAGCTCAAGGCCCGGGGCTGGGGGAAACTCTGCTGTAGGGGGCCTGGGCACCCCTGCTTCTGACTTCCCCCTTGGAACGAAGGAGGAGAACTATCCACCATTATGAGAACAAAAATACATATTTATCTCCGTAAGTGATCACATAGGCACAAGGAGTGTGTTCTTCACACTCCTTTAAAAAAAAGTCTAATTTAAGATGAACTGCTTGGCTTGGGTTCCATTTTATGTTTAATAAGAGATCCATTGGTTTTGCCAGCAAACTTACCCTACCAACCATGTGCTCTGACCTCAATCCCAACACCAACTGGAATAAGGTCTCCCGAGTTGCTGGCTCAGTTGTTTGAAGAGGCAGATAAATTTCTTGCTGATAAATGGGCAATGCTGACTCGGTAGGGTGAAGACAGTCCCCACAGAAGGTGAACAAAGAAAGGAAAATATTCCAAGCCCACCCTTCCCCGCTGTATGACCTGACCCTCACACTCTTACATTTGGGAAATATTCTGTCTCTCCTTCCTCCTCTCCTCAGGTCACAGCTATTTTAGAGTACAAGGTCATTGCCAAGGAACCGCCAAATGACCCTGGTTATCTCTCCCGTGACATAGGGACAAGGCCGGCCCAAGGCTACGAACCAGGACTTCGCTGTGAGGTGGAAATACATCTTCTTGAGGCTTCTGTGCAGAGGAAGGTGGCTCAGTTGCTGGTGAGATGACTTTATGCTATTTTTATAAAAGAGAGAAGGAAAGTCAAGGTCAACGGAGAAAAGAGGGAGAAGGCAGGTGGAGCTCTTTTCCAGAGAAAACACTCATGCTCCAGGATTGCTAATGGAGGCCATAAACTTGCTGTCCAGTGTGATTCAGAGGAAAACACAAATGCATAGCAACAGGCCTGAGGGCGAACACCAAAGTGACAATAGGGGCGCCCTTGTGGGGGGCACAGACTTGGAGGCGAGGAGGGGGGTTAAGGTGGTCACAGAGAAGTTACACTTACCTGTGGTGCATTCAACTTTAGGATGGATACTTATTCATTCAATGTTCGTGCCATTAAAATTAATGTTTTAAAGTTTAATTTCATGGAGAAAATACATGAGATGTGAAGTCATAAGTTCTGGATTTGAGACTTGCCTTTTCTACCTGGAGACCTTCCGCAATCACTCACTTGCAGAGCAATTATGCCAAAGGGTAGGTCAGGCAGCAAGGGTACAGAGATGAATAAAAAAAAAGCCACTGGTCCTAAAATTTAAGATCATAACTTAAGTGAGTCTCAATTTACTTGTCTCTCCAATGGGTATGATAACTACTTCACAGGGTTGTGAAGAACATTAAGTGAAAGTATAGAACTAGACTTCTGTTGACTATAAAACACTATACAAATGCTCTTCACATCTTTATTGCAAGACTTGCTCAAAGGAGAGTTTGAAACACCTACTTGTTACTAAAT
This sequence comes from Micronycteris hirsuta, assembly GCA_004026765.1. Taxonomy (NCBI): domain Eukaryota; kingdom Metazoa; phylum Chordata; class Mammalia; order Chiroptera; family Phyllostomidae; genus Micronycteris; species Micronycteris hirsuta. The sequence goes on from PVJI01006338.1 coordinate 66,469, forward strand.
CTTTTCTTTCTTAAATTTAATAATTTTTTCAAAGAATCAAAAATTTCAAAAAGGCTAGAAAGATGATACAGAGAATCGTGTGCCAGTAACTATTGAACAACTGGCTCTCCAGAGCCAAAAAGGGCCTGCGTGGTAACATTTGCAAATTTCCATGGTGTAAACGATCCCACCCCGCCATTTCCACCCACCAACGCGATGCTGCTGAACGTGAGCTGGAGAGATGGAAGCAGAATGCGCTCCGGCACACCACGGACAAAGAGCTTCCCCTGAGTCGTTTGCGAATGAGCTGCCAATCGGAAGTACCATCCCCCAAAACTATAGCTTGCGTTTCCCACAAACACAGACATCCCTGCCTCCCCACCCTACAGCCACATTAAAACTATTTTTTAAAACGTCAGGCAATCGCCCTGGCTGGTGTAGCTCCGTGGATTGAGCGCGGGCTGGGAACCAAAGGGTCCCAGTTCGATTCCCAGTCAGGGCACATGCCTGGGTTGTGGGCCAGGTCCCCCAGTGAGGGCCATGTAAGGAGCAACCATACATTGCTGTTTCTCTCCCTCTCTTTCTCCCTCCCTTCCTCTCTCTGAAAATAAATAAAATCTTTAAAAAAAAAAAACAAAAAAAACATCAGGCAATCAACACCAACTAATCCAGAGACCCCACGCAAGTTTCCCCAAGTTTCCCCGAGTGTCCCAACAATGTCCTTGCTATCAAAAAGATCCAGATTAGAATCGCAGGTTGCATTTAGCTCGCAAGCCTCGTTAGGCTCCTGAAATCTGGAACAGGGCCTCAGTTGTCCCCTGACTTGCGTGACCTGGACATCATTGGAGATTACAGGCTGGTTGTTGTGTAGGAGGATGTCCCTTGGTATGGGTTTAACTGTTTCCTCGTGATTCTACTTAGGTTTTGCTTCATTGGCAGTAATACAATAGAAACAGCGCTGAGCTCTCACAGTGTCCTATCAGCCGGAGCTTTGTTTAGACCTATCCCATAATTGATGATGCTCATTATTTATCTCTGCGTTCGGGGGGTGTCTGCCAGGCTTTTCCACTATGAGGTCATTCTTTTTCTTTTCGTAATGAGTACATACTGTGTGAGGAGGTACTCTGTAAATATTCTGTTGATGACATTTTTTATTTACTTCATTGTTGATTTATATCTATATGGACTCATGGTTTCCCATTTTATTTCATGAATTTGAATCAGTTATTATCACTACTTATTTTGATGCCCAAATGGCCCTGATTTGGACAGCGCTCTTCGAGCTCTGCCTTACTTTCCAACACAAATCGTGTCCCAGACTCGCCCCCCAGTGCCTCCACCCCAACCCGGGAATCAGCCCTTCCTCCGGGGCGACCTGCTCCCTTGGACTCCTCACGGAGTCCTCAGTGGGGAATGGTATTTAGACACCAAAACCTGGGTTGTTAGTTGTATTCATTGCCTGAGGATGCTACTTCTCCCAGGTATTTTCAGCGGACAAGGAAAAGGAATGCACACACATTGAAATCTCTCTCTCTCTTCATCTGTCTAAAGCCATGAATTCACACCTGGCCTCAAATTCCGTTTTAAAACCTCAGAATGTATTCTAGTTTTCTCCCTTCCTATACTTGGATCTTCCTTCTCCAACAGTGAAAAATTAGGTCCCATTTTGAAATGGAGCTATCCTTCACACACAATTACACTCACCAGTGTAATGTGCTGTCGTTGTTTTTTAGGATATTCACAAGTCTGTGCAACCGTCAACATGATCTAATTCCAGGATATTTTCATCATCCCAAAAAAGAACTCTAAACCAGTCACTCCCCAGATCCCTCATGCCTCTATCCCTTGTCTAACCACTGATCTTCTTTCCGACTCTACACCGTTGCTTATTTTGGATATTATAAATGAGATCAAACAAAATGTGACCTTTCTCATCTGCCTCCTTAATTCAGCACGGTGTTCTCAAGGTTTATTGGTGTTGCAGCATGCATCATTATTTCATTCTTTTTTTTTAAATTTTTTTAAATTTTTATTTCTTTTTAGAGAGAGGGGAAGGAAGGGAGAAAGAAGGAGAGAAACGTCGATGTGAGAAATATCAATTGGTTGCCTCTCGCATGTCCCCAACTAGGGACCCAGCCTGCAGCTCAGGCACATGCCCTGACTGGGAATTGAACCAGCAACCTTTAAGTCCACAGGCCGGCATTCAGTCCACTGGGACACACCAGCCGGGGCTCATTCATTTTTGTAGCCGAATAATATGCCAGTGTATGAATGTAGCACATTTTGTCTATCTGTTCATCACTTAATGGCCATCTGGCTTGTTCCGCTTTTTTGGCTATTATGAGTAATACTGCTGTCAGCATTCATTGACAAGTTTGTATGTGAACAGGTTTTCAATTCTCTCGAGTATACACTTGAGAGTGCAACTGCTGTCGTGTGGTTATTCTGTTTTGCTTGTTGACGAGCTGCCAAAATAATTTCCAAAGCGTCTGCATAATTTTACTTTCCCACCGGCGATGTCTGAGGGCTCTGAGGACACCCGGCAGGTCACGCCGCACACAGACGCCCTCCTCCCCCGCGGACCTTCGATTCTTTGTGCCAGGCTGTGACTGCGCATGAGCACCCTCCCGTCCCGCTGCCGGTCACCACAGCAGCTCCCCATGCCACCCGTCCGACCAGCGCAGACACTTGCCTGGCTCTGCTCCACTAATCGTTTTAGAATGAAATCATTCAGGAAGAGAAGGAGAGGGGGCCATTTTCTTTTTAAAACAAGAAAACAAAGAATCAGAGCAGCTACGTGACTTGCTCAAGGACACAGAACAAGTGAGGGTAGGGCCAGGACCAGACCCAGGAAGGCACTCAGGGTGATTCCATGCCTTTTCCATTATAATAGCTTTAAAAAAAAAATGACTATTATTGGATTGGACACTTGGAGATCATTCAGATCTCAGATTACCTGTTATTCCCTGACCACCCAATTGAAACAAATAGCCACCCAGCCACTTCTGATCCTGTCACCCTGTTTGAATTCTCCGTATTGCCCGTTGTGTTTGTTGACTGAAGAGCAGAGACTAACCCTGCATTGCTCACTGCTGTGTCCTCAATGCCGATCCCACGAGCTGCGTGCTAGCTGGTGCTTGATGGATATTTGTGGGACAAATGAATAAACCGTGTGTCCAACACAGACCAATTTCTCTCATAAGAGAGGTGTTAGAAGAGAGGCTCAAAAAGGTGAAGTAATTTTCCTAAGGTTACGTGCTGGCCAAGGCTTTATTAGTTACATTAAGTTTCTGCAAGTGATAGTAACAGAATCCTCCATTTTAACTGGGCACATGGCTGCCCAAGCGAAGACTCCGTGTTCTACCCTCCCTGCTTTAGAGCTGGGAGTGACCATGTGATTAACTCTGGCCAATAAGATCATAAGAGGCATTGATCTAAGTGTCTGTGGAGATGAAGCCAAGGATCTTCGCTCTCCCTTTTCTCCTTTCTGCAAGCTGGAAGGTAGACCTGAGTAGTGATCACGTAGTATGAGGTGAACTTTGGGATGAGGAGCACTTAAGGCGGAGAAAGAAGATAGGCCTCCCTGACATTGTGGTATGCCATACCAGCCCCAGACCACCAACCCAGACTCCTTGGGATAGAAAAATAAATTTATGTTATGGACTCAACTGGGTTCCCTTGAAATTCATATGTTGAAGCTCTAACCCCCAATGTGAGTGTATTTAGAGATAGGGCCCACAGGTGGGTAGTTAGGTTAAGTTAACTCATAGGTGTGAGCTTCTAGTCCAATAGGACTGTGTCCCCATGGGAAGAGGGAAAGACACCAGAGACCTCTCTCCCTGCATGGGCACAGAGGAAATCAGATATGAAGACACAGTAAAAAGGTAGCTACCTGCAAGCCCAGAAGAGAAGCCTTACCAGAAACTACTTTTAGTGATACATTGATCATGGCCTTCTAGCCTCCAGAACTCTGAGGAAAGAGATCTCCGCTGTTTAGGCCACCAGTGTGCAGTATTCTGACATGGCAGCCCCAGCAGCCTGGAGCAACTTCTGTCTCATTTAGTCCTTGTAATTTAGCATTTTGTCAGCAAGGAAAAAGGACAGGGAGGGTAATGGTTATTCAACAGCCGAACAAAAATATGACTTCACACAGAAGCACATACAGCTATGTCACAGGTGAGCACAGGTAACCAGGTTCTTGGTGATTGGCACAAGGAGTTGAACTGAATGCACAGAGTTTACAGCAGAGAACATGGGAGCCGGCCAACTCCAAGCAGAGATTGACCTCATGGGCCAGAGGGATTCTATTCTTACAGGGCGGATCCTTCCTGGCTAGTTTTGGCAGGCCTTTACTGTGCATGTACAAGTAGTTGTATTACTTTAAAGCTACTGCGCATGTGATCTCCCATGATTTTCCTTGATTGGCCACCAGAGAAGGGGTCACGCAATGTTACTGAATGGACACCTCCTTCTCCTGGGGTTCCTCTGTACTAGGTTTGCCTTGCCCACTGCCAGGGAATTATAGCTCTCTATGTCAGAGATTGGTAAAAAGAAAAGGAATTATTTATTCAAAAGTCATACAGACTTAAGAGTAATGACTTAATGTCTTCATTAAAATCCCAAAGTCCCTTAAAACACCCACAAACACACACAGTCCTTCCTTCCCCCCTTTGCCTGGTTCAGGGTACCATATCTCAGGAAAAGAAATAGAGGTCTGTGGCTCAGGTAGCCCCCAGTTCTTCCCAGTAATCCATGCTCAGCTGGTAGGCCTCCCTTGGTTCCCGGCACCATCAGCTGTGTCACCAGGGTCTCCAGTTCTTATTCTAAAACCACATTAGCACCCTCTGATGGCCCACCAGCAAGAGTGCTTTCACCCCTTTCTTTCCTGCAGCGTCTCTCCTGCATTCTTCCAAACCGCTAAGAAAGAGCTCTGCATCGCTGCTACATCTTGCTTTCTGGCTTCTTAAACTGCGTGGCAAAGGGAGACCAAAACCGTGTCGTGATTCTTGTCATGGGTGCCACGCTTGGGTTTAAATTCCAGCACCAATTTTCCTCTGCAGCCCCATTTCTGACTCCTCCCACAATCGGCTACACTTGCCAGCATTCCTGTATTTTTCCAGCTTTACTGGGCTGCCATAGTAAGTCCGGGCAGGCGTGGCCCTGTGGTATGGAGCCAATCATCTCCAAGCTCTCACACAGGCATTGAAACTAGAGGGAATTGCCTCTCAGTTACATCCTGGGTGGAAGTCGCTCAAAGCATGGCCACAGCTCTATAACATATCTATAAAACCAGTTAAAGGTTATAGATATGTTAAATGACCATGCCAGAGGTTAGCTGCAAAACTGTTGTTATGCAAAACAACTCTCAATGGCCCTGCTCCATGTGTTCCATCCTCCAGTTCAGACTTGTCGGGGTGAGGACAACCTATATTTTTATTTCCTGGACACACTGAGTTCTGGACCCCATCACAAATCCTTCTTTGGGGACCCCCTGGCTGCACCCTCTTACAGCCATAGATAGTCGTTCATCAACAAATGTTTATTAAGGGCCACCAGGTGCCCAGGTTTGTTCTGGGCATTTAGGATACATGAGTGAACCAGAAACAGAGGTACCTGCCCTCTGGGAAAGATAGAGCGAGTTTTGTGGCAGTTGAAGAAGGGGAACAAGAGCCTAGTGTGGACACACTGAGTTTGAGATGTCAACCAGACATCCAAGTGGGGCAAGGAATAGACAATCAACAGTCAACACGATAAACACATAAATGATATATTATAGTATGTCCAAAAGCAGGATGAGAAGAGCGAGGAGCAGAGGTGGAGGGGAGGTCTGTTGTAATAAATAGGCTAGTCAGGATAGATAGTCTTCATTGAGTAGACGCCATTTCAACAAAGACTTAAAGGGCAAGTGGATATCTGAGGGAAGAGAACTCCAGGCAGGGGAAACAGCTAGAACAAAGGCCCTGAATTTGAATTGCAACACAGTGTGCTGAAGTGTAGTGAGAAGAAAGAGAGCACTAGAAGGTCAGAGAGATAACAGAGCCAGCTCACAGAGAGCCTCGAAGGCCATCGTAAGGGCTTCGGCTTGTTTTCAGAGTGAGCTGGGAGTCACTGCAGGGTTTTGAGTAAAGAAATGACGTGAGATGACTTCCATTTTTAAAGGGTTACTGTGCCTGGCCTGTTGAGAGTATGTAGAGCAAGGGTGAGAGCAGGAGGACCTATCAGGACGCTACTGCCAAGCACCCAGGGGAGGGGCAGTGATGGCTCAGACAAGGGGCAGTGGAGCGAAGTGGTTGCATTTGGGATATGGCTTGAAGATGGAGCTAATTAGATTCTGATCGACTGGATATGAAGTGTGAAATAAAGGAGAGTCAAGAACAAACTCTCCTGAGTGATTTTATCCAAGCAATTTGATAGATGGTGTTCTCATCAACTGAAGAAAAGGGAGGAAAGGTGCAGGTAGATTGGGTATTTGGGGGGTGGAGGGAAACAGGAGTTCAGGTTTAGACGTGTTAAGTGAGAGATGTCAGTGAGGCATCCAGAGAGTGCTGCAGGCAGTTGAATCTGCAAATGCAGAGTTCAGAAGTCAGCTTCAGAGCTGGAGACAAATTTGGGAGTTGCCAGCACCTGGGTGATATATAAACCATGAGATGGACGAGACCCCCAAGGAAGTGAGTGTAGATGGAGAAGGGAAAAGGACCAAGGCCTGAGCCCTGGGGCCGTCCAACAGGAATGGATCGGGGAGATAAGGAAGATCAACAAGAAGACTGAGAATTGGCTAGTGAGATTAAAAAAAAAAAAAAAAGGGTAGTGTCCAGGAGTTAAATAAAGGAGGGAGCGATCAGCCAGGCCTACTGTTGCTTGTGTTGAGTAAGTAAATTGAAAACTAAGGATTGCCCATTGGATTTAGCAACATGGAAATCATTGGTGGAATGTAAATTTTTCTACAAAAGAAAAAATTGTAAACCAGTATTATAAAGTAATAACATACATACTAAGTATTTAGAGGGAACCATACTGATAACTGCAATTAACTCTGAAATGCATAAAAAAATTAGATGGATTGCAGAATGAACAGATCAAGGGACAAATGGTTAGAAATGTGCTCAATCAAATATACTAGAATATTGACAGTAGAATCTAGGTGACAAATATACAGGTTTTCATCATAAAATTCTTTCAACTGTATAATATTATTTTAATTTTTTTTTAATAATAAAATGTTGGGAAGGAAAAGAAAAAGAATGAGGGACAGACTATAGATGACTCTTTCTAGGAAGAGTCACCCAAGAAGACTAAACAAATGGGATGTCAACTGGCTGCAGAAGTAGAATCAAGATAAGTTTGGTTTTTTAAGATAAGAAAAACAATAGATGGTTTTGTGCTTCTGGGAATGACCCACAAGAGAGCAGAAGAAGTGATGTTGCAGGAAAGAGAAGAGAGAACATCTTGTGCCGTGTCCTTGACTGGACCCAAGGGACCATCACAAGTCTGGCTCACAAGTGGGGGAGCTGGCTTTAGCTGGAAGCACAGAAATTCACCTACGGAAAAACGGCGAGGGGAGGCAGAGAAGGTGGAGGCTGATGCTGGTGGGTGGGCAGAAGGGGAGGGGGAGATTAAGGAAGTTCTCTTTCATTGTTTTAATGTCTCAATAAATGGGCAGCAAGGTCAACAGTTGAAAGAAAGAATAGGGAGAAGGCGAGGGTTTGAGGGGAGAGCAGAGGGTATCAACTAGCCATTCTAGAGAGGAGAGAATGAGTAGACCAAGGACAGAGCAGGTCCATGCCTGGCAGCATGAAAGCCCCATTGGAAGGTCAAGGTCAGCACGGCTGTATGTTTTTCTCCAGCCTTGCGTAGCTTTACTGGCACAGGAGAGAACAGGTGCAGAATTAGATTTCATCAAGGAGTCCAGCGATTGCAATAATTGACCAATTATTCCATTGCGATTGCAACGGACCCGTAGTTGGGAGAAGAGAGGGGTGAAGACATGGAGGGAGGAGGGCTGTGCAGTGCTGATAGGGGTGCTGGCGGCTCCCATGTCCAGGGATTGTCGGAGTCTGGACACTAAAGGGAGTGACCTAGAAAGGCAGGGGGTGACAGGGAGAGATTTGAATGCATGAAATTGACATTGTGACTTATTGGTAAAAAGAAAATGTGGTCAAAGCAGTGAGAGACTGCGGTTGAGTGGAGGTCAAGATCACAGGAAGAGGGCTGGTCAGGGAACTGAAGCCTCAGGCTTGCAAGGAACACCTACACATATATTGCATCATCACAAATTCTGACTGGAGTCAGGGAAAAAAATGCAACCGTGAACCAGGAGCCCAGATGACCAGGGAATGAGGAGGAATGATTCAGACATCAGCGGAAACCAGGGCGGTAGAACGCACACTGCGAGGACAGGAGGTTCAAAGTTAAGGGGCTTTAGGGTGAGGGAGAGAGAGGGGTTGCTACAGAAGGAGGACACCTGCCCCACCTCCAGGCCCAGTCACACCAGGGTTGTGGGAGGAAAACAGCCACCGATTGAGAGGGCAGTAAAGGCACCGTGTCCCGAGGGAGGGCCAGGTTCCTGAGCACTTGGGTAAAGGGGACTCCCAGGGGAGAAGTCAAGACAGGGGACTTTTGCTCCTCACTGACCGTGACATCCAGAGAGCATAGCGGAAGTTTTTAGGAGCTGGGGAGGGACACAAAAAGGGGACAGAAGAGAACATGACAGAGCTCTTTGGAGATTGGCAGGCCCAAGACAAGAGGTGACCTGGGGTCCCGGTGGGTATTGGTGACACTGAGATAACGGGCTGGGGCTCAAGGCAGACCTGGCGGTGAGGCCGGAGTGTTACACGTGGGAGGACCGGGTGTTCCGGACTCCCTCGCTGTCCCAGAGGGCACGTGCTCACGTTCAGACCTTGCCGGCAAAGGAGGAATCTCGCTCAGTGTGGTGTAGTGGCTGGAGTGCTGGTTCCGGAGCCAGACACCTCCGGCGGTGTCCAGCCTACTGCTTACCCGACATGCGATGCCACCTAAGCTCCCTGGGACTCGTTTTCTCATCACAGAGCAGAAATGATATCTATCTCCCAGGTGTGTTGGGGACACTAAATGACTAATCCATGACAGCATTCAACAAGTGCTAACTCTCGTGAGAGGCCCGTGGGCAAGGTATAACTAAAGCCAGATAACCTCTGGACTTCTCAGTCACGTGAGCGAGGAAACCCTCCCCCCCTTACTTGTGAGCTGTGCAAGCTTGAGTTGAGTTGCCTGACTCTTATGACCCAGAGATTCCTGGCACAGACCCTCTTTTGATCTCCATTAGGCAGATGAAGAAACCAAGAATCAGAGACGTTAAGTTGGTTGCTCAAGGACACACAGCTAAAATTGGAACACAGGTCTGCTGGACCAGCCAGTCTGCTCAAACACAGCCTTCCCACCCAAGTGCCCAGGACCTCCTCCCAGGGGGCTCTGCAAAGGCCAAGGCTGGGCGTTGTGAGAGAAAAGAGGGGCTGGTTTGACAGTCTCCCGACCCTGGCTAACCACCCGGCAGAGTAGTTTAATGGGTCACAGGCTGTGCTTAGGAGGATTAATTTTCACATGGTCCAGTGGTCCAGACCCCAGCTCTGTGCTTCCTGGGATATGGTGCGCAGTGGACAGTGGAGAGGTGTTCTGAGATGGGCACATGTCGTCTCCGAGCCGCTAGTACCCAGGACAGCATGAGTCGGAGGAGGCAGGAGTCACAGGTTTAATCTCAGCAGAGGAATGCCAGGCTACGCGCCCACACTCTGCACCCCTCACCCCTGCCTTCTGTCCTGTATGTACCAATTCTTCCTCTATCATTTTTCTTTCGTTTTATGTCTTTTTTTTTGTACATCTCCTCTTTCCACAACTGTTTTAGAATAATTTACAGAAAATATATACAAGGACTAGGTAAGCCACACACTGAATAAGAAGTGTAGACTAGAGAATGGGGATGGACTATAGCACCACATTCCAAATGTGGTATTTCACAGTTGCTACCATTGAGCTTCTTGGTGGCCAAAGCAAAAATGGAAAATAGAGTCAATTTTGTAATGTCATAAGCTTCTTTCTTAGAGTATCCTTTGGAAAAAAGCCAACAAAATAAACTCAAAATACCATCCTGGAGGACCTCTAGAAAGCAGAGTCAAATGCAAGTTGCCAATGAGTTTGGCCTGATTCAACAGCGTTTCCCGAACTCTCCAAACCCCAGAGTCACACACAGCATTAACAACTGCTCCAAAGGAAAACAAGGGTTTCAAAGGGAGGTAAGTTTGAGATAAAATCGGAATTAACAAGATCAAGCTGGTTTTTTTTATTTCAAAATGTCCAAGAGTGCTTAACACTCTAATGTCCACGTGACTCTCCAATGTGTTGGGGCCCTCCTCTCCACCCACCCTGTTTTTTCAGGCGTGTCTGTTAGAAGCTCACAAGCACTAGAGACCACGTTTCAGCTGCGTGGGCCACAGTTTGAGAGACGCTGATCTCGAATAGGGATTTTCAACCATTTTCATCTCATGGCACACATAAACTAATTACTAAAATTCTTCTGTAGTACACCAAAAAAATATTATATTTTTGCCAGTCTGGTGTAATTTTAATTCAGTCACACCGGATAGCTATTGTTGTGTTGGCTGTTGTCTTTTTTTTTTTTTTTTTTCAACAATCTAAGGGAAACGAGGCAGTGCCCCTGACTAAATAGTCAGGTATTGCATGTTTTAAAATTTCTTGTGGCACGCTTGTTGAGAATCGCTGCCCTAGAGGAATGGCTAAGCCAAATTCCTCCAAATAAAAGTTCCCTCAAGCAGGCATTTGATAGAGTTGGCCATCTGATGGTTTAAGGCAATGATTCCGGCACGGCCCAGACTTCCGGTCTTCCGATACTGTCACGATGAACTAAAAACACCTCTTCCCCAAATTCCTCTTCTCCAGGACTCACACACACTTAGTGCCAACAACTAGAGGGCATGGGAAAGCCGTGACAGGGGGTGAACCTCTGATGACCCTCTCACAACCTGTGAGATGCTCCCTCTCCACCAAGTGGGGGCCACGTGTGCTCCCCTAGGACCTGGGTCGGGTGCAAAGCTGGGGCTCCCTTTGCGCACTGGCTTGGCTGCATGGAGTTGAGGAGCAGTTAAGAGAATGGAGTCTCAAAGACATGTAAGATGTGTCCCAGAAGATAGTCAGAAGCAGGTCGAGGAGGAGTTTCAAGTTGAAGTCTGAACTAGAGTTGGCCAAAGATATGGGGGGCCGGAAGGGGCAGGAAAGGTGGTTTAGATGCAGCAGTGGGGAATAGGTCTAGAGAGATCCTGGGATCATTCTGAATTCAAAAACGTGTGGGCTGTGGGCATTCTTTTCTTGTTTCTATAACCTCGGGAGAAGATGTACTTTGATAATTCTGAGTCGGACAAAAATGATTTCACCTATTGTTCACTGACAACAGTTTCCAAATTCCATGCCTTGGATCAGGTTCATAAACAACTCGGCCAAGATTCAGATTTGGGACCTGAAGCACCAGATGCTCTGAGTCGAAAGGTAGACAGGGAAGATAACACAGAGGTTGCAACTTTGAAAGGGCGAGACATGAGAAGCGCATGTCCAGGGCAGCTGGTCGTGGGACTAATAACAACAGTGGAAAATGGAAAAAACCTCAACATTCCCCTCACAGGAGCTGATTAGCTAAAATGTGGTGCATTCATATGACAGAACAACCTTCACAAGTGATTTGAAGAATATTTATTAATATGCAAAAAGGATGTATGATAACTTATTAAGTAAAATTACACATTACCAAAATATACATGGAAGAAAACATTTCTTGTGGAAGTACGCAAAGAAAGGCATCTAAAGGGACGTACCAAAGTTAGAACTGGTTCTCGGTGAGCGGTGAGACTGCTGAGCACTGATGCCTTTTTCTGTATGATCATCAGCAATTCTTTGTTTTCTTTTTTAACAGTAAACATAGATCTTTTTACATAATTATTCTTAAAAAGCAGAAAAAGAAAACAAAGTGCAGCTTCCAATTTCCTGCAGTGAGTGCATGGCCACCTTCTCTCTCGCATCATCCTCACCCAAGCCCCCGACCTTCACACTTGAACTTCGTTGTGTTGTTGTTGTCATTTTGGTTCCAAGTCCCCTTCCTCCTTCTGCCCACCAATCCATCCTCAGACACCCAGGTGCTTTGAGGCGGTGGAGGTGCAGCCAGCTGGGGTCTGAGGAGCACAGAGGTGGGAATTCTGGAATAAGAGGTGAGTGGGACACCAGCCAGTCCCCAGGAAAAGAGGGGATTGGAGGGAGACGGGCGTTTGGCTAAGACAGGACTCCCCACAGGTGCTGGAGTGTGGTGTGAGGGTGGGTTGGCCCTGATCCATGAGAGGCCAGGCAAGGATACAAAGGTTTGGCATCGCTGTGTCCTCATTCCTTCCCCAGTGAACTTGACGCAGGACCTAATCTCAGATCAGAAGCGTCTTTGCAGGGCTCGGATCTGTGGCTACCAGCCCAGGCCGGGGTGGTCCATCTCGAGAGAACTGGCTCCAGTTTCCCCACTGCAGCTGGGTGTGAAATTCTAGCTCCTCTGCAGGCTGTACTTCTCACACTGCTTACAGCCCCTGGGGTATGTGAAGTCTCAGGATGAAAGAAACTGCATTTCACAGGAAAAGAATTTTCCTGGGAATTAATGAGCTTGTATTTGTTCAGAGATTAAAACACAAACATGTTTTATTTGGAGATTTGGAAGGACTCTGAGTTTTTGAGTTCTAATGTTACAGCGAGCACAAACATAACCCAGACCAGAACGAGACATCTAAATAAATTCAACATTTGAAGGCCGTAGAGACATTTTGCACTTCCCTGGGACGGACCTGCTTCAGGCTATGCCCCAGGCCACATTCACTGCTCTTCAAGGAGCTCTGGATGCACAATCACAAAAGTCTCTTATCTCCCAGTTCCTGGAAGGGATGGATTACATCAATGTCACTTACAAAGCACGGTGCCTGCCTGCGTTCCTGAGCCTTGCCTGAGCAGGTTTGCATGCAGGTGGGGAGTGAAGTCATCTCCCATAATTTCCTGTAGTGTCGGGTTTCCATGTTATCAAATGTTAAAACTGAGCCTCAGTGAAATGGAAATGGCTCACCTCAGGTCACACAGCTAGCCAAGTGACAGGAGCCAGATACCCACCTGTAAAGCCACTGCAGGGCATAGTTAAGCCAGGGCACCTTTGAGACACAAAGTGCTTCCCAAGCCAAGATGGTAGGACGGCAGCCACCTGAGGGACCACGCTGTGAAAAGCCATCGTTTCTCAGGGAATGGAACTTTCTCAAAGAAACGACCACATTCTCCTGAATATATTTCTGTAATATCAGGATGTAATCAATATATTTTCTTACTTGTGTTTCTCCAAAAGTTTCAAGTGGTTATTCTTTAAACTGGAAGCCCAAATAACGGCCCTTGGTCTGATTTCGACCTCACCCAGCTACCTGCCTGATTAGTTGGCCTCCAATAAAGCTGGCTACTGGCGGGGACACTGACCCAGCTGTCAACCCAGCTGTCCACCTGAACTTCTACTTCTCAGTGTAAGTGAATGCAGCTCAACAAACTGTTTCTCCTCCTCTCCCAATCCTTCCTAGGACCTAGCAAACAGAAAGGAGCATTATATAGTGCAAATCAAAGCAGGGAAAAGAAGCAGAGTCTCTTTTAGCATAGGGACACACAGGCATTAGTTCACCCTTAACCATGCACAGGCTAGTTGGTTGGCGTTCGACCCTGTGGCAGACAGCTAGTTAAGGCTTCTTCATTTATTGCTGTGTTATCATTTCCTTTGCAAGGGACAGAAATCCAACTTCCACTGGCTTAAGAATCAAAATTGGGGTGCATTTTTAGATTAATAGAACTTAGAAAGCCAAAGATAGAGTTCTGGCTTCAGGCATGGCTGGATCTAGGCATTCAAACAATGTCATTAGGCCTTTTCTGACTGTTCTCATTGTTTTTGTATGTGTGTATGGGTGCTTGCAACAGGGTGCAGCCAAGGGGAGCCCCCAAATAGGGATTTGTAACAGGGTCCAGAACTCAGAGTGTTCAGGAAATATTAGAGAAAAATATATATAGGATGTCCTCACCCCCACCAGTCTGAGCTGGGGGATGGGACATATGGAGCAGGGCCATTAAGAGCTGTTTTGCATAGCAACAGCTTTGCAGCTACCCTCTGGCATGGTCATTTAACATATCTATAGCCTTCAACTGGTTTCACGGATATGTTAAATAGCTGTGGCCATGCTTTGAGCCAGAGGGATGGGAATGACTTCAACCCAAGATATAACTGGGAGGCAACTCTCCCCTGGTCACAGAGTCTGTGTGAGAGCTTGGAGATGATTGGCTCCATGCCATGGGGCCATGCCTGCCCAGACTTACTATGGCAGGCCAGTAAAGGCAGAAAAAATACGGGAATGCTGGCAGGTGTAACTGACTGTGGGAGGAGTCGGAAATTGGGCTGCAGAGGAGGATTGGCGTGGGGATTTAAATCCAGGTGCAGCAGCCATACCAGGTTGGGACCACGTGGCTTGGGTGAGAGTTAGGACTGTGTGGCTCTGGGGTGCTCCTTTTTGCCACATGGCTTAGGAAGCAGGAGAGACTTTGCCTGGAAGAAAAGGGGTGAAAGGACTCTTGTTGGTGGGCCATGAGAAGGTGCTGCATGGCTTTGGATTAATTGGAGATCGTGGCGGCAACACAGCTTATGGTGCCGGGGGCCTGAATCACGGACGTCTACTTCTTTTTCCTGAGATACGGTACCCTGGACTGGGCAGAGGGAGAAGGAAGGACTATGTGTGTCTGTGGGTATTCTAAAGGACTTTAGTATCTTAATGAAGACATTAAGTCATTACTCTAAGTCTATATAACTTTTAAATAAATAATTCCTTTCCTTTTCACCAATCTCTGGCATTGAGAGACATCTTTTCTTTGGAGGTGGGCAAAGCGAACCTAGTAGGTGGGGGGAACCCCCAGAGAAAAAGCAGGGGTCCTTTCAGTAATAGTATGTCGTTCACTAACCCCCCGCCCCGGTCTGTTCTGTAACATGCTGATCTTATTCTTGGGCAGTGTCTTTGCATGCAGTGGTCCTGGCAGCTCCAGAGTTCTGTCCTCTAGTTTGGAAATCAAGCAGAGAAATTTCTCAGTAGTTCCAACATAAGTCCCAGAATTGAATCTCATTGGCTTGGCTTAGATCACATGTTATGTCTGAGCCAATTGCTATAGCCAGAGGCTGGAATATGCTGACTGGTCTGCCCTGACTCACATCACCATCCCCCTCCCCACCACAGAGCTGGGAACCACACAGAATGACAGCGGGGAGCAGTGGTTGCCCAAAGGGAACACACAGGCCACTGCAGAAACATGGACGCTTGGCTTGGGGAGAAAACAGAGGCCCAGCGCTCGATCTGAGGTCCCCTTCAGCCTGATCTGGGGGGAAACAGAATGGAAAGAAATAACTGAAAGTTAAACCAAAGGCTAAGGGGAAGAGACGCCATGGTGGGGGTGGAGAAGGGGATTCGATTTCACAGACCGAGGGCCTAGGGGAGGGAGCAGCGAGAGGGCACTGCCTGCCCATGGGGTGGGGGAAAGAGCGGGGTCAGAAGAGCTGGACTCTATGGACCTCAACACGTGGCCTGAGCAGCAAAGGATCGCTCAGCATGTCCTGGATTTGGCATGGCCTGAGTGAAGCAATTGTTTGCAGGGTAGATTTCGCCACCTCACCCACCTCTGATGTTGAGGGTAAGGTAACAGGAAGGAGAGGCAGGGAGAGCAAGAGAGAACATCAGTTTGTTGTCCCACTCATCTATACATTCATTGGTTGATTCCCGTATGTGCCCTGACCAGGTTCAAGCCCGTAACCTTGGGGAAGCAGGACGATGCTTTACCAACTGAGCTACCCGGCCAGGACAGGGACTGTGTTTTCTTACCCGCTGCGCTGCTCACACCTGTCAGCTCCACATTAGTCCTGTTAGCTCGAGTCACCTTCCTGCAGCTAATCACCTCCACACAAACTGATGAGATTAAATTCCCGGACCCACGCGGCCGGGAATCCGACCTTGGACGCCGGTAGATTCCTGCCCCGTGGAAGGCCCCTTGGCAGGCTGCCCGCAGGCCTGCCGTGATCGCAGCCTGCTTTTTGCTTCCAGGCCCCTGGTGCCTCCTTATAGCACTGCCCCAGGATTCCAGGGGACCGCGGATAGGGCCCCCTGGCACAGGGCTTCCTTAGAGCAGGCCAAGTAAGGGGCAGCTGTCCTTATTACTTACATGATGTGCCTAGCACACGACTAATGGTAGCTGTTATCACGTATGTGAAGGGCACAGCAGGTACCCGCAAGGAGCTCGGGAATCAGTAACTATAAATGGCTGTCAGCTGGGCTTCCCCATCCCTCCTACTCAGAATACTTCCCCATCTCTCTTTTTCTCACGGGCCACCTAATTACAAATGTGTTCAAAGCACAAACTTTTTTCCCACCAATCCTGACATCCGAAAGGTTTCTTCTGAGACCGCCTATGGCAGCGTTTCTCAAAGTGGGGTCCCCCAGTCCGCCTGTGTTAGAACGGCAATGTTTGTTCGCTGTGCAGGTTCTTAGATCCCGTCCAGCCCTGCTGGGTCGGCCTCTGGGTTCGGGGACTAGAGATCTGCATGTTCAAAGGCCCCAGCAGTCGGCCGGTGGAGGCGGCGGGAATGCTAATGCATCCCGAGCTCACAAGTCACGTCCGAAGGCACCGCTGTGGCACCTGGCCCCAGAAGGAAAGTTCTGATTCACTCACTGGCCCTGCCCACTTTGGCCCTTCTATCAGGTAATTCAAAGTCTCCAGGCCTGCTCGTTACTGATTAACTCCAGAAAAGAAATAATAATGACCGAAGGGACAACACAAGCCCAGAGACTAGTTGAGCCACCCTGGGAGAGTGGTGCCAGACGCTGCTGTCACCAGGCACCTAACAAGAAGGAAAAGGAGGCTTGGTACCCCCACCTCACTAAGGTCAGACTACCTCTGTGTCCCAGCAGCTCCTTGTCCATGCCCGGGCCCTAAGCTGCCACGTCCCGCCGGCTCCCATGCCCAGAATGGCCTGCACGGAAGTCCCACAGCAGCCAGCCCCGCATCAGCCCCAGCCCATCTCCACGGGAGCCACCACCACCACCGACACCGTGGGCCCTGCTGGGGGTCACCGAGGCTTCATGGATCACGACCTGGAGTGTCTGGTGTGCCGGGAGCCCTACAGCTGTGCCCGACCGCCCAAGCTGCTGGGTTGCCAGCACTCCTTCTGTGCCGTCTGCCTGAAGCTCCTGCTGTGTGTGCAGGACAACACCTGGTCCGTCCCCTGCCCGGTGTGCCGCAAAGCCACTGCTGTCCCCGGGGGCCTCATCTGCAGCCTGCGTGACCAGGAGGCCGTGGTAGGGCAGCTATCCCGGCTGTGCCCAGAGATGCAGCTCTGTCCTCAGGAGCTGGCGAATCCTGTCACCTTGACAGCAGGGCACCCCAGCTTGGCGGGAGAGGATGGGCAGGACGTGGCGAGTGTGAACCGCATGGCAGCTCGGCGCCTCGTGGCACACCTGCTCCTACTGGCCTTGCTCATCATCCTCATCCTGCCCTTCATCTACCCCGGCGTCATGCAGTGGGCGCTCACCTTCATCATCGCCCTGGCCCTGCTGATGTCCACCCTCTTCTGCTGTCACCCCAGCAGCCAGGGCAGCTGCTGGCCCTCCCCCTGGACTCTCCTCTGCAGCAAGCAGAAACACAGCGAGATCTCTTCCATTGCCTGACCAGGCACCCCCGGCACCTTCTGCCTCTGCGGCTCCATTGTTCCCACAGTGGACAGGGTAAGGGGCTACGAAGTAAGACGGGCTCCCGCCGGAGGAGAAATGCCAGCCAGACCCGCAAGCTAAAGCCAGAATGGCTGTCTCGGGTCTAGAACTACGTGCTTGGGCGATAGACTCATGCCTGCCCCAGGTAGGCACAGCTGAACTGTTTGGGGTGGTGAGGAGGCACAAATGACTTGAATGCTGCAAGAGAGGACCCCCTGTTCCTCTTATTCTGATGCTCTGGGTTGTTCTCTCTACGTCTTGATGAAAGTATTGCAATAATAATGTTACTGAAAAGTGAATAGAGCCAGAAACTCCTCTCTGTTTATTTTCAATTTATGTAGCTGGTCTTACTTTATTGCTTGGTTTTGGACTGGGTTTTTGTGTTTGGCAGGGTTTGTTCCTATTTCTGGCTGCTACACATTTTCCCTGCTGGGAAGGCAGAGCTCTTGTGCTCCGAAACGTCCCCCCCTCCCCCAGCCAATGCTGACCATCTCGTGCCCACCCTGCCTTGCCAAAGGTCCTGGCCATTTGGGTCTGCCACTGAGTCGCCCCACCCTCCTTTTCCCTAAGAATGGAGGCAGAAAGAATCTGTGTGAGGAAGTGGTACTTCCGATGCCGCCAGGGAAGCCCCACATTAGTTGGCAGAGCTGGGGAGGGTGGGGGGGGGCTGCAGGTGAGTCTCAGACTTTCCCCCACCAGCATCCCCACCAGGATTTCCCAGCTCCGTGTCATCAGGCGCTGACTTAACAGAGAATCTCGGAGTTACAAGGGCTTCCGCCAGCGCGGCCCAGCTGCCCACCCGATGCACAGTCCCCACACCCCAGAACCAGATCTTTTGGGTGCTGCTTTCTTTATTACTGCATCTCGGTTCCCTTTTGAGCTTTTGTCATAAAGATAAGAAGCCTCGTAAATGCAACGGTCCCCTCCGATAACCCCACATTTCCCGCCTCACCCTGAGAGGCACAGTCGTGAGAAAGGCTTTGGTGTCTTTTCTTGGTCATTTCGGCTCCGTAACCTAGAGGAGGCTTCTGCTGGAGGGAATGACCTTCCACACTCATCTGGGTCGAGCCTCAGCCAGGGGGACCCATGGGGTGCAGGGGAGTGGAGGGTGAAAGCAGATGTTATTTCCTTCCAAGGGCCCATAACTGAAACCTCAGAAGGACTCACTGAGCGCAGTGTATTGCCCTGCCTCCCCCTCTCCCTCCTGGAGACTCGTCACGGTGGCCATACCTTCGTGGGGGAGAGAGGAAGAGCTCTGCTTCTGGAGCACGGAGTTGACTCTGTGCTCTGAACGAGGTCGACTCACCTCTGAGCCTCATTTTCCCTGAAATGAGCTCACAGAACTGGAATATTCCTAACACCCCTGCAGCCCAGAGCTGAGGGCATGCCGGGACCCCGAACAATGGACATGCACGGGCCACATTCCCTGTGGCCTCACACAAGAAGAGTCAAAATGTCAAGAATGGATGCAATTAGCTGTCTTCGACACCTGCAGGTCTTCCTTTTTTTCTTACGAGGTCTCCCACGGTAGCTCTGTCACCCCACACTATGGGCCTTGTTGACTCCCAGTGCCGAGAGAGAACGTGTGGGTTTGCATGGCCCACACCGCCAAGCCAAGGCCAAATGGGCCTGAAGAACACCTCGTCCCCCCAGGATGAGTAAATGGCAAGAACTGCTTGGCATTTCCTGAGCTGGCCTTGGGCATGTGGTTTTGGGGTGGGAGCCAATAGGAAAGGGAAAGAATGTTCTCTCCCCACTTACAAGCACTCCCGTTTCATCTAGTTCTTGGACCCTCCACCACCAAGAAAACCTGTACCAAGATTTCCGTTACTGACAACACTGTTCCTACCTTAATAATGGTGGCTGCATGTTTATTGAGTTTTTACAGTGCCAAGCCCTGCAAAACTGCCTTCACAGCCTATGCAGTAGAGACCATTTGCTGATGAGGAGACTGAGGATCAGAGAGGTAAATTCATCTGCCTCAGGTTGCACAGCCAGCCTCTGAGAGCTCGCTGGGGCATTCATCCAGGGCTCTCTCTGCTCTGCCATGCTGCATCTTTACATGCAGTTCCAAAGCCACCAGGAGCTGGTCGCCACCCGTGGGCCTGCAAAGGAGAACAGAAAACTAACTCAGGAGCCCCAAAGCCCAGTGGTCAGATACTCAGGGAGGCCAGAGAATTCCAGAACCTGTTGTCTGTGCTAAAAAGAAAGACAATGATACAAATGAGAAGGTTCTTCTGCAATTTTTTACCGCCCAGGCCCAGCCTCTCCTGCAGGGAGCTCCATTGTCACATGGTCCCCAACCGGTGGGTCCCCCTCCCCGTCCTCCTGAGCAAAGATGTCTGACACGGCTGTCACCACGCCCCTCGAAGGCCAGCTGTCCCAAAGACCTCCCGGCCCCTCGCAGTGTGGGAGCAGAGAGCACCAGACGCGATACCAGCCCAGCTGCCCAGCAGGGGAGCAGAGGAAACAGGCAGCGCTGAAAACGGGTAGGAGTGGAAGCGACCAGGGAGACAGGCCAAGGTTCAAAGCTCAGTTCAGACCCAGAGTGTGACCTGTCACAGAACTTCCCTGAGCCTTAATTAGCTCACCATGAAGTAGAGGAGGACATCACACACCTTCCAGGGTCTCCCTGACCATTCAAAGTGCTTCTGGCCGAGAAGCTTGTCTCCTAACGGGTTACCTTTATCATCCGTCATTGACACCCGGGGGGATGGGTTTCTTGGGGCCTGTTCAGTGCGAGAGTCAGCAGGAGCAGGCCTGGACGATGGGGTGGACAAGCCAGTCCAAAGCGGAACATTGTCCTGGACAGGCCATTCTGGTGGAGAACTTTGTGCTTGGGTCATAGGGGAGGTCTGAAGGATGAAGAAGAATTGTGGGGGGTGGGGGTGGAGCAAATTTCATCCTGATCAGACACATCTCCCTAATCTGTGCCCTTGGAGTGAAGCATGTCTGGCTTGAAGTCTAGCTTCACCACTTACAAGTCACTTTACCGCTCTGAGTCTCAGGTTCCTTACCCATGAGACAGAGCTCATAATCCGTATTTCAGAGGCTTGCTGGGGGAGTTCATGAAAGAGCCCATGACTGAGCACTTAGGCTTATAAGGAGGTAAGGCAGAAAAATGAAAAGACGAGAGGGAGCTGGGTTGAGTTTTA
>PVJI01006339.1:0-87356 GCA_004026765.1 Micronycteris hirsuta
ACATCAATAGATGCAGAAAAAGTATTTGATAAGGTACAGCATCCATTTATGATAAAAAACACTTAGCAAAGTGGAAATAGAGGGAGCATTTCTCAACATAATAAAGGCCATATATGAGGAACCTATAGCCAACATTATACTCAATGGACAAAAACTAAAATCTTTCCCACTAAGATTAGGAACAAGACAAGGTTTTCTATTATCACCACTTCTATTCAACATAGTACTGGAAGTTTTGGCCACAGCAATCGGACAAGAAAAGGAAATAAAAGGCATCCAAATTGGAAAGGAGGAAACAAAACTGTCATTGTTCGCAGATGACATGATAGTGTACTTAGAAAATCCTATAGACTCCACCAAAAATCTACTTGAACTAATAATTGAATTTGGCAAAGCAGCAGGATACAAAGTCAATACCCAGAAATCAAAGGCATTTTTGTATACCAACCGTGAAACAGCAGAAACAGAAATCAGGAAAAAAATCCCATTTGATACATCAACAAAAAAATAAATAAATAAAATACTTAGGAATAAACCTCACCAAGGAGGTAAAAGACCTGTACTCAGAAAACTACACAACACTGAAGAAAGAAATCATGGAAGACACAAAAATGGAAACATACACCATGCTCATGGATCAGAAGAATCAACATCATCAAAATGTCCATATTCCCCAAAGCAATTTATAGATTCAATGCAATCCCTATCAAAGTACCAATGGCATATTTCACAGATATAGAACAAAGACTTCAAAAATGTATATGGAACCATAAATGACCCCGAATATCAGCTGCAATTTTGAGAAAGAAGAGCAAAGCAGACGGGATCACAATTCGTGATATCAAACTGTATTACAAGGCCACTGTAATCAAAACAGCTTGGTACTGGCATAAAAACAGACAGATAGACCAATGAAACAGAATAGAGATCCAAGAAACAAACCCAATTCTCTATGTGCAATTAATCTTCGACAAAGGGGGCAGAAGCATAAAATGGGGTAAAAATAGCCTCTTCAACAAATGGTGTTGGGAAATCTGGACGGCTACATGCAAAAAAATGAAACTCGAGCACCAACTTACACCATACACAAAAATAAATTCAAGGTGGATAAAAGAGTTAAATATAAGTTGTGACACCATAAAAGTCCTAGAGGAAAACATCGGAAGGAAAATCTCAGACATTCCACGCAGCAACATCTTCAATGATATGTCCTCTAGAGCAAGGGACATAAAGGAAAGAATAAACAAATGGGACCTTATCAAAATAAAGAGCTTCTCTCCGGCTGGCATAGCTCAGTGGATTGAGCGCGGGTTGGGAACCAGATGGTCCTGGTTCGATTTCCAGTCTGGGCACATGCCTGGGTTGTGGGTCAGGTCCCCAGTGAGGGCCATGTGAGAGGCAACCATACATTGTTCTTTCTCCCTTCCTTCTCCTCTCTCTAAAAATAAATTTAAAAAAATATTAAAAAAATAAATAAATAAAGAGCTTCTGTGGGACTAAAGAAAACAACATTAAAATGAAAAGAGAACCAACAGTATGGGAAAACATATTTGCAATGATATCTCAGACAAGGGTTTGATCTCCAAAATATATAAAGAACTCATACGACCCCACTCCAGGAAGACAAAAACCCAATGAAAAAATGAGCAAAAAACATGAACAGACACTTCTCGATAGAGGACATACAGAGGGCCCAGAGACATATGAAAAGATGTTCAACATCACTTGCCATCAGAGAGATGCAAATTAAAACCACAATGAGATACCACCTCACACCGGTCAGAATGACCATCATCAACAAAGCAACAGATAACTGTTGGAGGGGGTGTGGAGAAAAGGAAACTCTACTGCACTGTTGGTGGGAATGCAGACTGGTGCAGCCACTGTGGAAAACAGTATGGAATTTCCTCAGAAAACTAAAAATGGAACTGTCTTTTGACCCAGTCATTCCACTACTGGGATTATACCCTAAGAGCCCTGAAACACCAATTCAAAAGAACCTATACACTCCAATGTTCATAGAAGCACAATTCACAATAGCCAAGTGCTGGAAACAACCTAAGTGCCCATCTACAAATGAGTGGATGAAGAATCTATGGTACATTTACACAACGGAATTCTACGCAGCAGAGAGGAAGAAGGAGCTTATACCCTTTGCAACAGCATGGATAGAACTGGAGAGAATTATGCTAAGTGAATAAAACCAAGCAGTGAGGGACAAATACCATATGATCTCACCTTTAACTGGAACATAATCAACAAAAGAAAAAAGCAAGAAAAAAATAACTAGAGACATTGAAATTAAGAACAATCTAACAATAGCCAGAAGGAGGGTGGATGGGATAATGCAGAAAGGGGTTTTCAGGAACCACTATAGAGGTCACAGGGACAGAACCAAGGAGGAGTTGGGAGGCAGGGAAGGGAGGTAGGGTTGGAAGGGGTGGGCGGAGGGGAGAGGATGCGGACAAGTGTAATTGAAAAACAATAAAGTGATTATTAAAAAATAAATTAATTAATTAAAAACAAAAATTCATTCACTCTCTTCAGAAAACAAAACAAAAAATATATTGTCTATTTCTGCATCTATCTCTAAGATATGGATTTCTGGCTGTTCTCTTTCTCTTTCCTTCCCATCTTGTCTTAATATTCCATTACTTATGGAATAAATTATATCACCACCACTCCTGATAAAACACACACAAACACACAGAGGAAAGGAAGGGAGTACATGTAGAATCTAGGTTTCTCATTTCTGTGGTTGATGATAAGGCTGAATTTGGTGTGTATGACTTGCTTTCTTCATTATCCAATACACCTCCAGTACTGTTCCTCTACCTTCAGGGCATAGCTCAGAAACTACTTGAATTTCATTCACGAGGATTCAAAGGTGTTTTGCAGTCTAGGGTAAAAAAAATTTCAGTTAATGAACATGGTAATTGCATATGGCATATACCATAGAATTCTGATCTTACAAGGTGTTGTTTTCCATTGGTACTAAAAAGAGTTTTGATATTCCACAGAGGGTATATGGTAAGAGCATCAGATTTTTTGGTAATACACCCACTGTTTTGTATCTTGTATTAAGGATATATTATTTGTTCAGTAGCAATGATATACAAATGTGTGATTATAGAGTTTACTTAATATATGTACATATAGTAGAGCAAGTAGATGCAGAAATAGCAAGAAAATATATCCATTAATTAACACAGTTCTGTTCCATTAACCACAACTCACTACACTCTCCATGATTTGAGAAATCAGTTGACTACTACATAACTGGTAGGTACTGCAAGCCACAATTCTCCATCAGGGGGCTCAAGTTGTTTTCAGGATGGACACTGGGAGGCAGTGGTATCTGGGTCACACTTGATGAGAAATATCTAATCTACTGTGTCATAAGCACATTTCTATCTCTGAGGCCTTGGTCACTTTACTCAATAAGGAAACACCAGGATAATCAGGAAAAGATATTTTCATTGAAAAATCTACCACTTTGTTGCTGGAAGCAGAAATGGCCAGGCGTGTGCTTATATACCAATCCATTGGCTGGAATCAATGCTTTGGCTGGATGGTCAAGGACTCAGAAGGAACATGATTTTTAAATTGGTGACAAGTGAGTTCGGCAAAGAGTTGTAAAGATAGAGTTGTTGAACAGACAAAAATCATAAAGATATTTGTATCCTACATGAAGACTCATCAAAAGATGACCTTAGCAGAGGAGAATTTTAATAATTTAATAGATAGGATGCCTTTTACATGGTTACCAGTCAACTTTTCTCCCCCCCTGCCCAGCCAACTCTGTCATCACTCCATGGGTAGAGGTTGCATGGGCTTGGCAGCCTTTCCAAGGCTGACCAGGCTGTAGCACTGCTGAGCACCCAACCTGCCAACAGCAAGGATTAACATTGAATCCTCCATATGGCACCTTTCCTCAGGGTGATCAACCAACTACCAAGTGGCAGATTGATTATATTGTACTTCTGTCACAGGTGGCCATATTTGATTGCTACTGAAATAAATGCTTACTCTGGATAACAACACGCCTTCTCTCCATACAATGTTTCTATGAAAGCTACAAACTATAGAGTTACAGAATGCTTTTTGCACAATCATGGTGTCCACGCAGCATTGCTTCTGATAAAGGAATTCACCTCACAGTGAACAAAACGGGCCCATGCTCATAGAATTTACCAGCCTTACCACGCACGACCTCCAGCATGCTAAAGCAACTGGCTTGACTGAATGGTGGAACGACCTTTCGAGGACTCAGATAAAGCACCAACACATTGATAATACTTTGCAGTTAGGGCAAAGTTCTCCAGAGGCTGTATATGCTCTGAATTAGCATCCAATATAGGGTGACAATAGTTTTGTTAAAATTAATCTTTTTCGAATTCCAATTGTCAATAAAAATATATTTGTCAATTTGTCCTCACTCAGAACAAATTATTTTCATAAACTTCAGTTTCAAAATATATTTGTTATAACCCATCGTATATAAATTAAATGCAGTAAGGAAAAATCTTAAACAGATGGTTATGTGGTAGAGAGTCATAAAAATTGCATTGCATAATAAATTCCAGAAATTACAATACTGTCAATGTTTTTGTTTCCTTAAGATTTATTCTACTAGCTTTCAAGTCTCTTCAGTGAAAAAAAAAATAATGAAATAAAAATTATTTTAACTGATCACATAGAATTAATTAATGTTATTTGATTTCTATTTCTTTGTATTTATGTTCATTGTTATGATTGCTTACTTCAAATAATTTCTTTAAACACACTAGATAGTGTCATAGGATTTGGAGATATGGACTGTACTGGAAGCAAGGCTAAAAGATCACAAAAGTTTATAAACATTTTCCATAAATGATTGACTAGCTGAGACAGTGCTTTTTAAGGATACCTGTAAAATTGGACATTTTCTAACTTAACATCCATGTAGAATGCAACATTTATTAAATAATAAACAATAAAAGTATTAAAACTGGGTCAGATCAAAGGTGGGAGGTGGTGATGAGTGGGGCAGAGGGCAGTGGAGGGGAAAAAATGGAGACAACTGTGCTTGAAAAACAATTAACAAAAATAAAAAATATTCAAATTTGATGTTTAAACATGTATTATTAAATTCAAGAGAAAATTGTAATTATTTACAACTTAGACTGATAAAATATCTGAGACAGGAGAACTTTTTAATCATAAATTGGAAACTGCCCATGACACTGCCCGTGAAACAGAATTGAGACTTCTGCCGATGAAGCAGAATTGAGACTTCATTGTCATTTGAACTCACAGCAATTCTGTTTTGACTGTTAAGGCCACTACAGCTCTTGCCTCTTGGCAGTAAGTCCTAAGATTTTGGCTTCTTTTTATTAAACACTCACAATACTAATGATTTTAGGGAAATCTGTATGCCTTTGGCAGCATGCACCTATAGTCTCTTTTGATGGAGGTTTATACAATTTCTTGATGAAATAAATGATGGTTAAACAGGTCATAATGTTGATATTCTAGCATTTCCAAATCCCAAAGTTATCACATCCTTTCTACCATAAATGCAATGGATTTCCAGCATTGTATCTCTCATGGGTTTTCAATTAGCTTAATTTTTAGCCAACAAGCTTATTAAACAACTAAAAACATGTCCTGCAGTTCAAGATAATCTACTCTTTGGGTAAGGATCCACTTTGAAATATTCATCTTGATTTAGATTTTTCCTCAATGTTTGAGCACCCTCAGAATCCATGACTATAAAAATTGTCACAAATATTCCTGATATAAATAAGCTTAGCAATTACATTTTTATATCTTTTTATTTTTCTGAGTATAGTTGGTTCCTATTTTAGGCTTAGCTGTGGCTCAAGATTTAGGTCTGCAAATAATAAAAACTGGGTAAATAGGGGGTGGGATGAGAATTGTATGAAAAGGCTGCTAAAAAAATTGACACATTTATAAATTGTCGATATTCTAATATATTTCTTGAGCTTATTTAGTAAAAATTTATTAATTGTGCTTCTATTTAAGAACCTTTTGAGATAAAGAAAGACTATTTAAAAGTTAAATAATCTGAGCAGGAAAAATCAAAACTGACCAAAGAGACAGGTATATATAGGAAGATTCTGAGAAATTCAGAGAATGTAGCCATTGGACTCGACCTTCCTAGTGCAACTCTGCAGATAGACATAGTGACACTTGTTGAACTATTAAAATCTAAGATGCAAATCTTATTTTTTCTTTACACTATCCACTCAAGTTTTAAACTCTTTGGTGGTTAAGATATACATAACTTACTTTGGGACATTGATTTCATTTTGAGTGCCAACAAGTTTAGGAAGGAAAAGACTACACACTCTGGTTTTTGTAGAAAGATATGGGACTCTGTAGTGTGATGTCTTATACAAATGAGAGAGGCAAGCTGGGACAAAAATGTGACAAATTACTAGATATGAGTAGAGAATTTTATCATAAGTCAATATTATACAATCTCCATTTCTTCTTCGTCTCCAATCTCCAAGGCAATTTGAACAAGAATAATTATACTATGAAATTGCCTAACTTTAAAAAAAAATAGATGATTATTATTTGGATTTGGGTATTTAGTATAGGTTTATTTATTCCTTACTCTTTTACCTTTTTCCCATTATTATAACTTTTGAAACATTTTTATATTCATAATATTTTACTTAATATCTAGATAAAAATCCTTCACATTAAACATTTTACTCTTTATAAATCTAAACATAATGCATGCCTTATGGTTAAAGTTTTAAAAAGCACAATAACTATATCATCCTTATAACTTGTAATTTTATATATTTTTCCACTCTATATATTTGAATAGTAAACCAATGTTTAATAGATGCAATAGGTTCTAGAATTTTGTTGAGGATGATTTTAAAAAGCAATTTTTAAATTTTCTTCTATTTCTTTTTTTTGCAAGAGATATATATTTAGTAAGAGCCATTTCCTATGATAATTTGTGAGTTTTTGACTATCTTTTCATAAGTGTTTTAATTTTTATGTCATCTATTTTTTCTGGGAATTGTGTATATATGACTGTTTTTTACCTCTGGCTGTAATTTGGTTCACTTGGGAAACTTTTACAGCATACTGATGACCTAGTACTATTCCCAAACCAATTGATATTAATGGGGCTCACTTCCAGTATAACTGTCTATAAAAAGCAGAAACATGCACTCAATGTGGCTTGCCCTCAAATGTATGCTAGCAATACAGTAGGAGGTATATTTTTTTCCAGGTAGCAATGGTTGCAAGCAGGACAGATGATACAACATTCAAATATCAATTATTTTAAGAATAGCAAAAGAATCTGTGCACTCAATTTTCATAGCAGCACAATGTACAAGAGCCAAGTGCTGGAAGCAACCTAAGTGCCCATCAGTAAATGAGTGGACCAAAAATCTATGGTACATTTACACATAGAATACCGCACTGCAGAAAGAAAGGAGCTCCTACCCTTCGCAACAGCATGGATGGAACTGAAAAGTATTATACTAGGTGAAATAAGCCAGGTGGTGAAAGATGAATACCATATGATCTCACCTGTTAGTGGAACCTAATTAACAAAACACATAAGCAAGAAAAATATAGTCAGAGACATTGAAATAAAGAAGAAACTGACAGTAACCAGAAGGGAGAGTTGATAGAGGGATAATGGGGGAAAAAGGGGCAGGACCATCAAGGGACATGTATAAAGGACACATGGACAAAGCCAAAGTGGGTAGGTTTGAGGGTGGGAGGCAAAAAGAGGTAGGGTGGGGTAGTGGTGGAGGGAAAAAAGGGGACAACTGTACTTGAATAGAATTTTAAAAATTATAAAACTTAAAAAAAATAAAAAAAGAATAGCATGTTCCAAGTATATCCTATGACTTACTTTTAGCAATTTTATTTAGTAATTTTCTATATAAATATTTATTAATTGAAGTTCTTAAGTAAATGTAAAGTCAACAATATCCTTGGTGCCATTCTACTTTGACCACAAGAGAAACCAAATACTTTTGAGGAAAATGTTTTATAAAATTAAAATCCATATACATTATGGTACAATGTAATTGCTACAATAATTATGACTCATAATTTTCTACTACCACAGAACATTCAGTGGAAAAACAAAATATTCATGTGTAAATTATATTATATTGATTTTTATTGTATTCACCAGTTTTATCATGCCATAAACCATGTCCTAGAGGTATTAAAATATACTTAAATATGTTTTATTAATTTTATGATATTTTAGATAATCTTAAATAATTTATGTTTTATTTGCATATTTTTATGATAAATGATACATTAGAATATGTATTTTAATATTTATAAAGTTATATTAGACAGTCTCGACCAACTGTTGGTACAGATTTCATAATATTGGATAAAATGATTTTTCTTCCTTCTGATTTTTTACTTAAAGTTTTATACATGTAATATTAGGTCTAAAGCACAAGAGTTTTCATATACACTGGTGGAAGTTTTCTATATCAATGTGAAGTTTTCCAATTTGGTGTAAGAAAAAAATTGTTTTGAAAATAAACATTTTGTCTTTTTTCTTCAAACCAGTGTTTAAAGTATTTATCTCATATTTTATTTCAATTGTACAACTTGAATTTGATGCGCTGATTTGTCACACCTGAAAATTACAGAATAAATATTGTAACATAAAAATAAATAAATATTCAGCCCTGGCTGGTGTAGCTCAGTGGATTGAGCGTGGGCTGGGAACCAAAGGGTCCTGGTTCGATTCCCAGTCAGGGCATATGCCTGTGTTGCAGGCCACGTCCCCAGTGGGGGCCATGTGAGAGGCAACCATACATTTCTGTTTCCGTCCCTCTCTTTCTCCATATCTCTAAAAATAAATAAATAAAATCTATAATAAATAAATAAATAAATAAATATTCTTAGAATATAAATCAACTGTAGTTTACTCAAGGAAATTTCAAATATCCTTCAACTATACGTAAACTTCATATTACCTACTAATTTCCTAATGTTGTTTTTCCTTTGTATATTAATTTACAAATGCTTCTATATATTTAATATTTAACAATCTTTTTAGAAATGAATAATGATTGAGGAATAAAATTTTGGGGAAATAATTTATTATAATGATCTTTTCATATAGTTATTTGAAATCATTTCTAACTAAATAAAGAAAATATTATATGGAAGGACAACTATTTTAAAAATGTCATTTTAAATATTTTCATTTTTAACAATGTCTTGCTAAATGTCTAATCTTACATTTTAACCACTTTGATTAAACATTGCCAGACTTAAAACAGATATTGAGTCGTAGAATAACTTATGTATATATTGCATTACTAGTTCCCTATATACAGTTTAAGAAAATATGAAAATCCTGTTTGGTTCAATCAATCTTCAATAACATTAACACTCTCATTTTGTTAAAGCATTTCAATAAGAAGCAGAGTGATGTAATCAATACTTATCCAACATCTATTTGTAATAATTTGAGTGGAACCTAAAGATAATTTTTCAGGAAAGCAATATATAAATGATACTTCTCTTACAAATAATGAAAAAGAGATTTTAAAGAAAGAGAAAACTGAAAGAACAACACTTGTCACTGAGGAGAGAGAGATAGCAGGTACGTTAGACCATTAAGGTCTTACTGAGGTTTCAGCTTTATTCATTTACCAAGATGTTCTTGTTGATCTGCTACCACCTATTATTTATGCATCCTATTAAGCTGCATGAAAGAAAGTCAGTGGCTGCATGTCTGTGCTGCTGTGACATTTCACACAATGTCAATAAACAGGAAGAATTTAAGATAAAATATTATCTCACTTCTTTCCCTTTTTTTATTCATTTATGTTAATTCTTCACTTGTTGCAAGGTTCTCAACACCTCTTTTCTATTTTTCATTACTAAATTCATGTTACCTCAGGTCTATTAGGTAAATACATGTCTCGATGCATTGTCCTGATTTCCTGAAATCTTCAAGGATGCATAGTGATTAAGTCTCTATTAGGATGTTTCCACATTATTAATTTGGTACAACTGAATTACATATGTGAACACAAATGCTGAAGTTCATGCATTTATAACTTTTGCACATTAGTAGATAAGCCATACAAGAAATTGATCACAATGAAAGACAATTCCAGAAGACAAAGAGAAACTGTCACACTCTTCTTTAGATAAATCTGGATAGAGACTTTACTCACATTTCTATATAATGTTAAAATTGCCAAATGGAGTTTAATTGTCATCACTTCTGCTTCCCACATTCCTGGATCATGGAAGTAGTTCCAGTGGAGATGCAATGGTTGATCTGGTTTAGTTTTAGTGAAAAGTTGACCCTTATGTATTGTGCAAGTCATGACTCAAGTTCAAAGAGAGAAATAAGTATTCTAGATACAGCTTGATTTGCACCTACACCTTAAAAACAAAACAAAACAAAACAAACAAACAAAAAAAAAACAGGAAAAACAAAGCATTGTTATTCTTTTGAGACTTTGGTATGCCTTCTTATATTTACCTTCCAGGTCATAATTTTGTTCCTGGCATATTCATTCTACAGCATGACTTTGTCAATTTATTTTATTTTTACTATTTCAAAGGATTTCAGAGGAGAACTGATTACTTCTAAACAGGGGTGTCCAAACTTTGGTGTCTCTGTTTCACACTGAAAGAATAAGAGTTGTCTTGGGCCACACATTAAATACATTGTGACATGTAGTCACAAAAAATCTTATAATGTTTAAACTAAATTTATGATTTTTGTGTTGGGCCATATTCATAGCCATCCTGAGCCACATGTGGCCTGCAGGCCACAGGTTTGACACCCCTGAATTTTACAACATAGAAAAGTGACTTTTTCATAAAAATTGATTTCTGATAGACTTGTGGTGTGAAAGGCAATAAGATGAAGAAGGAAGCGATGATTTAACTTGACACAACTAATAATCATAGAACACTTATTTTATGTTAGTTGATACTAATGTTCAAAATAAAGGTGAAACAAATAATTTTCAGTAATTTTATAGTTTGAGGGTTGAGATATAAAAAAAGAAATCAGAGTATAAAAACAACTATATATACAATAAGCTAGAGTAAAATGTTTCTATAAAATGTCAATAATTTGAGATATAATAAACACTTTCATACAGTGTTAATTAATAGCACATGTCCCAAAATATAAAGGCTGAGAAACATTTTACAGGAGAAACAATTAACTTATAATTGCTTAAAGCTTAAATATTTGTATGGGTTTCCACAAATATTCTCTCCTTGGACTTTAACACCACTTCTCTAGCTGTACTAGTAGATACAAATGTCTCTATTTAATTTTTTTTAAAATGTGACTTACATTGTGTGTGGTGGTGGCTGGGGGGTTGTGATATCCCAGCTGCAGAATATGACTCGTAACTGTATCTTCTAATCTGGAATTGAAATCGGACAAATCAGGTGATAGTATGGTAGGAGGAAATTAATTTCTAGGTTAGAAATATTTCACCTAATCAGGTGGGGTCTTAGATATTTTTGAAATATTTGAGCACAGTCATGAAATTATCAAACTGACATTAAATCATTTTGGGAACTGAGATCTTGAAAAGATGGATAAAAGAATCAACATGAGGATGTGAACTATAATCAATATAGTTATAGAACCCCGCTCCAATTTCAAAACATAAACTTCAGTATAGATGGGATAGATATGGATTAATTGCAGCCTTTATAAGAAAGATCTGTCTTTTTAAAAATATATTTTATTGATTGTGCTATTAGAGTTGTCCCAATTTTCTTTCTCTTCTTTAGCCCCACTCTACTCTGCATCCCCCCACCCTCCAGCATCCCCCCCGCCCCCTTAGTTCATGTCCATGGATCATACATATAAGTTCTTTGTCTTCTCCATTTCCCATACTATTCTTAACACCCCCTTATTTTGTAACTACACTTTATCTGTGTTATTCCCTGTACCTTTTCTCCCCCATTGTTTCCTTCCCTCCACTGTTGATAATCCTTCATGTGATCTTCACTTTTGTGATTCTGTTTCTGTTCCAGTTGTTTGCTTAGTTTTTGTTTTCTTAGGTTCAGTTGTTGATAGTTGTGTTTGTTGTCATTTTATTATTAAGAGTTTTTGATTTTTTTCTATTCTTAGATAAATGTCTTTAACATTTCATATAATAAGGGTTGGGTGATGATGAACTCCTTCAACTTTACCTTATCTTGGAAGTACTTTATCTACCTTTCCATTCTAAATGATAGCTTTGCTGGATAGAATGATCTTGAATGTAGATCCTTGCCTTTCATGACTTCAAGTACTTCTTTCCAGCCCCTTCATGCCTGCAAGGTTTCTTTTGAGAAATCAGCTGATAGTTTTACAGAAACTCCCTTGTAGGTAACTCTCCTTTTCTCTTGCTGCATTTAAGATTCTCTACTTATCTTTAATCTTGGATAACTTAACTATGATGTGCCTTCCTGTGTGCTTCCTTGTGTCCAATTTATTTGGGACTCTCTGGGCTGCCTGGACTTCCTGGAAGTCTATTTCCTTCACTAGATTGGGGAAATTTTTCTTCATTATTTGTTCAAATAAGTTTTCAATTTCTTGCTCTTCCTCTTCTCCTTCTGGCAGCCCTATGATTTGGATGTTGAAGCACTTAAAGTTGTCCCAGATGTTCCTAAGCTTCTCCTCATTTTTTTTTTTTTTTTTTTTTTTTTTTTTTTTTTTTTTTTTTTTTTTTTTTTTTTTTTTTTTTTTTTTTTTTTTTTTTAATTCCAGTTCCATCATTCTGCTCTGGTTGTATATTTATTTCTTCATTTTTTTCGAAATTGTTGATTTGAGTCCTGGCGTCCTTCCCTTTACTGTTGGTTCCCTGTATATTTTGCTTTATTTGACTTTGGGTAATCTTCATTTCTTCCTTCATTTTGTGACTGAGCTCAATCAATTGTATGAGCATCCTGATTACCAGAGTTTTGAACTCAGCGTCAGATGGGTTGTCTGTCTCCTCATCACTTAGCTCTTTTTCTGAAGTTTTGACCTGTTCTTTCATGCTGTAATGGGGTAGAGCCTTAGGTATCTGCTAGGGTGGGGCAACCCTCTTGGCTACATTGTGGTGCTCTGTGGGGGAGGGATTCAGGGAGGGAACAATGCTACTTGCTGGCTCCACTCTAGCCCAACTTTCCAACAAACTCTCCTGTGAGACTGGGAGTTTCTCTTGCCTTCACAACCTCCACATTTTTTTTTTTTTTTTTTACCACTAGAGGTTTTGAGTCTTTAGTTTCCCAGTGAGCCATCCCCTCCTCACCCACAGTCTGCTGCCTGGCATGGGGCCTCTCCGCCTGCCTGGTTGCCCATCTTTGTGCCCTCCAAGCAGTGTGGATGAATGTTTCTTTAATACCTTGGTTGTCTGAGTTCCATGGACTTTGCTATTCTGGAAGTTCTGGTTGGTTATTTATTTATTTATTTTTAATTGGTTGTTATCCTTCTTTTGGTTGTGTGAGGAAGCAAAGCATTTCTACGTATTCTGCCATCTTGGCAGGAACTCTCTAAGTCTTAATTGACTGAAAGCTCAATATGAGTTCAGAGAGGGTGTTGGAAGCCACAAATTCAAATATAAGTGAAGCCAACCTTGTGAGAAATGGGAAGTCAACTGAACGCATATCACCTGCAACTAGTGTTCACTCTTTGAGAGGGATGTTAACAAACTTAAACACAATCAGAGGAGAAGAATAAAGATGCATTAGGAGGTGAAGGTCTGTGAGGGTTGTTTAAAAGAACTGAGGAAGATTTCTTGAAAAAGACATAAATTAGTTGAGACTTAGTTGGGGAAAGGTTGACAGGTATGGAAGGAGCTATTTTTAAAACCTTTGGGGAATGTTATATGAAAGTACATTCAGTATTTTCTGTGGTTCTTGAAAGCAGAACAGGAACCAGCAAATATAGATGACAATGACTACCTTTCTAAGAATCATGTTATTTACGTAGCAGTTGAAATCATTGCTGAAGCTATGCAGTCATGTGATATGAAAAATTGAGACATTTTCTGAAGATACAAGAAACATTGTACATAGGGCAATGACACCTCAGCCCCTTTCAAAGTAGGCACCTTGGGATCTCACACATTTTCAACAACCATCAGTTGCCCCAACGTATTTTCCTGAATCTCACTGACTGTCTGAAATCTATTTCTTTTCAAAGGTGATTTTAGTTTGAGAAAAAGCCAGAAGTCACAGGGCATCAAATTTGGGCTGTAGTGGGGCTGAGTCACCTGAGTGATTTGATGTTTTGCCAAAAAATTCTGCACAAGATGTGATGCATGAGCAGATGTGTTGTCCTGATGAAGCTGTCAATCACTAGTTGGCCATAACTGCAGCCTTCTGAATCATCCAAAATAGTTTCCACAAAGGAATTTTCAAGCTTAACATATGCAAAATTTGATGCATATTTATTGCTCTACTCACTCAGTAATATTGAATGTGATGTACACAGAGTACACATGCTCACTCAATGGCGTTTACTGTCCCCCTACTGATACCGTGAAGTCATCATTGTTCACACATACACATTCCAGTTCACTTTCCTTGGCTTCCAGGCTACATTGATGTTATGCAAGCCATTCTCGTTATGTTAACAATGGCTGGAACTTTTCTGGACAAGCTATAATATATATGTATATATACTTTATATACATGTATGTACATATCATATATATATGTGTGTGTGTGTGTGTGTGTGTATATATATATATATATATATATATATACACACACACACACACATATTATATATAGCAAAATAGTTTTCACCAGGATTACCTCAAAAGTCCACCCTGACCAAGAGTCTGTTATTTCATTAATTATATGTTTCATCTCTGTACAATAATATAGATATGGTGCTAGAGATTAATTTAGCATCTACATGGGGAATTATGGCTTTGTTTGTTGCTCTAAATTATATAAAATAGCATAAATACAACTTAGGTGTTTAAAATACTGATATTGAAAACGTAGAATTGTATAGAATAAAAACATATCTAGCTTCACCTTATGCAGTCTCACAAAATGGTTATATTAAGGTGTTTGGAGGAAAAAAGTTGCTTTGAAAAACAATAAAAACAACAAAACTTAATGCTAACTTTGGAAGCAGGATAAGTTTAGTATAATATTTAGTTATATATTCTGAATAGGTATTTGTTCAATGTATCAATGTCTGAGTGATTAACCAAGCAAGCAGCATGTTTTCAATATCTCGGCGAGATTTCTAAATGGACAGCTCAGAGTAGTATAAGAAAAGCTCTAATAGTACTGGGAAACATGGCCCTAGGTTTCAATTACTTCTTGACATGGTCCCAGAATCATTTATTGAAATTATTTTACTTGGGTTCAGTGCCACTGTGAAATGTCACCAAACCCATGGAGAGAGAGTTGGGATTTTTGATCCTGAGCTAAATCAAGCTTACTATGTGAGGCAGCTGGTCTATAATAAAGAAGAAAAGTCTGGCTGTTTTGGGTGTGGGCATTGCTTTTATAATCGCAGCAATGTGCTGGCTTGGCATATCATCAAATATTCTTTTTGAACCTGTCTGATCACTTCCAGAGAGGGGAGGTTCTATTTTGTTATGGTTCATTGGCTATCATTTAGAAAAATGCATGCATTTTAATGGAATGGCTTCTGGTGCTGGGTGTTTTTAGTCATGTCTAGAAGGGGCTGCTAAATAGGGTCATGCCAAAAGCTAATGGTAATACTCTAGTAAGGTAAGAAAAAGAAATGGACATTTTTGGAACAGAAGTTACTTTTGAAATGACTTAAGTTAGGAATCACACATAAAGACAGCTTAAGTCTTGAGAGAGATCAAAGGGCATGAATCCTACTTGTTTAAATCTCTCAGTTATTCCCGGGATCAGTCATGCTCACTGGTCAAATTCTCTTTTATTTTTGACAGTATTTTATTCATCACTCTACTTTTAAACCTACAAATTAGATGTGGTAATATATAATGTTGCTTTTAAAAGTACTTGACATAAAATGTCTTACTATATAAAAATTCCTATCTTACATCTTTGGACTAAAAGATAAATATATCCAATTGCATAACATTGAACAATTAGCTATTAAGGGAAACTAGGGTAAAAATTATCCCCCCTCCCAAGGTAAAAAGAATACCAATGCAAAGTCATCAACTATTTCTTGATACCCAAAATATTGAAATATGGTGAAGAGATGCTGAGGAAAGTTTCCCAGGCTAGAGATATTCCAGAATCTATTAATCTTTTTAAACCCTCATTTCAAGTGTTTATTGGATTTAGGTATGTTCTACCATTATCATTAGAGTAGAATGTAAATTAATGTTTTTCTTCTCTTGACTTGTGTCCATTAACTTTGGTTACATGTAAAGAACTGCAGTACAGAGTGATTTGCATGAGTAGAAAGCTTTTTTTTTCTCCTCATGTGTAAAGAAACAAAAATGTAGGTAGTAGAGGACTTGTGCAACAGCTTGATGAAGTGTTCAAGAACCCATGTTCTTTCTAATTTCTTTCTTCGCTTGGAGCTTTTCCCTCTCACATTACCAATGCGACTATTTGATCTTTGGGTATCACATTTTCATTCCAGACAGGAGAACAGTCAAGGGAAGCATAGGATAAAATGCAAAATCTTAAAAAGTGTATGCGACTAGACTCATTTGTCTATTAATCTATAATTGTTCTCACATTGTGACAAATGCTTTCTGAAAGGGATTCTGGGTAGATGAATATTTTAAACTGTGCACATATAGTTTCATTAAAAATTAAGGATCTGTTAGTAAGCATGAAGATATGCATGCATAGATACAGGAAACTGGAAGTACCTTCTGCAGTTATTTAACTTTAGAGGGGAAATATATTCCTAATTGTAAATAAGAGTATTTAGAAAAACAGAAATGTGAAAGAAAAACAATTTATTAAAAGTTAACTGATAGCTACTTCTTGAAAAAAAGGCTGTTAATAATAATTAAATATTTTTTCTCCCTTTCTCTTCTACCTGCTCTCTTGTTCTTTGTATATGTTTTTGCTTCATTTTGGTTTTGTAAGCATAACATTAAAGAGACTATTATGCCAATTTGATTTTTTAAAACTTAACTATTATAAATATTTTTGATACTAATAGTTAGTACTTTATTTTATGTTTAAGTATATTTATTGATTATGCTATCACAGTTGTCTCATTTTTTTCTTCCCTTTATCACCCTTGCCCTGAACCCCACTCCTTTCAGCATCCCTCCTTTAGTTCATGTCCATATAGTTCTATGGTTTCTCCATTTCCTATACATTTCTTAACCTCCCCCTCTCTATTTTGTACCTACAATTTACACTTCTTATTCCCTGTACCTTTCTTCTCATCCACCCCTCTGCCCCCACATCATTAATAAGCCTCCAGGTGATCAACATTTCTGTGATTCTGTTCCTGTTCCAGTTGTTTGCTTAGTTCATCTTTTTTTTTTTTTTTCAGGTTCAGTTGTTGATAGTTGTGAGTTTGTTGACATTTTACTGTTCATAGATTTGATCTTCTTTTTCTTAGATAAGTGTCTTTAACATTTCATATAATAAGGGCTTGGTGATGATGAACTCCTTCAACTTTACCTTATCTGGGAAGCACTTTATCTGCCTTTCCATTCTAAATGATAGCTTTGCTGGATAGAGTAATCTTGAATGTAGGTCCTTGCCTTTCATGACTTCAAGTACTTCTTTCCAGCCCCTTCATGCCTGCAAGGTTTCTTTTGAGAAATCAGCTGATAGTTTTACAGAAACTCCCTTGTAGGTAACTCTCCTTTTCTCTTGCTGCATTTAAGATTCTCTACTTATCTTTAATCTTGGATAACTTAATTATGATGTACCTTCCTGTGTGCTTCCTTGTGTCCAATTTATTTCGGACTCTCTGGGCTGCCTGGACTTCCTGGAAGTCTATTTCCTTCACCAGATTGGAGAAGTTTTCCTTCATTATTTGTTCAAATAAGTTTTCAATTTCTTGCTCTTCCTCTTCTCCTCTGGCAGCCCTTTGATTCAGATGTTGGAGCACTTAAAGTTGTCCCAGATGTTCCTAAGCTTCTCCTCATTTTTTTGAATTCTGGTTTCATCATTCTGCTCTGGTTGTATATTTATTTCTTCATTTTTTTCGAAATTGTTGATTTGAGTCCTGGCTTCCTTCCCTTTACTGTTGGTTCCCTGTATATTTTGCTTTATTTGACTTTGGGTAACCTTCATTTCTTCCTTCATTTTGTGACTGAGCTCAATCAATTGTATGAACATCCTGATTACCAGTGTTTTGAACTATGCAACTGATAGGTTAACTATCTCCTCATTACTTAGTACTTTTTCTGGAGTTTTGACTTGTCCTTTCATTTGTGCCGTATTTCTTTGTCTCCATGCACTTGTTTTATTGTAAGGGGTGGAGACTTAGTTATTTGCCAGGGCAGGGCAACCCTCTTAGATACATTGTGGCATTGTATGTGGGGGAGGGTTCAGATAGGGAACAATGCTGCTTGCTTGGCTCTTGTCCCACTTTCAGTCATTTCCCCAGTAGCCACAAGCAATTGAGCCCTTGCAGGTGGTGCCCTGCTGATGAATCCCTAAGTGGGCATTCTAGGACCCCATGGACCTCTCCAGTGACTCTCCTGTGAAACTGGCAGTTATTCCTGTCACCACAACCCGCACAGTATTTTAAGGCTAGAGGTTTTGAAGCTTTCTTTTCCTGCACTGGACCCCTGTGTTGAGTGTCCTATCTTGATTCCCAGTTGTTTCTCCTGGCTTATCTACATGCAAATTTGGGACCACCAGGTCCACCAGCAACCACCTTGCTGAATGTCCTCTCTGCCTTGGCTGCTCATCCCCACCCCTCCTACCAGTCTGGATTAATGCTTCCTCTTTAAATCCTTGGTTGTTGGGCTTCCATGCAATTCAATTTTCTGGCAGTTCTGGTTTTGTTTTTAAATTGCTTGTTGTCCTTCTTTTGTTTGTGTGAGAAAGTGAAGTGTACCTACCTGAGTCTTCATCTTGGCCAGAAGCTCCAATTTTATTTTTAATAGCTACTATTTTACAGTGGAATCTTTAAAAGCTACCACTTTCTATCATATGTGTATAGTTATATGCTTAAGAAAGTTCATAATAGGAATTGTCTCCATTTCTACTATTGATAATTTTTAAATCATATATATGTGTGTATATATGCATATATACTTCATGCTTATCTTGGATTATTTCTGTAAGATGAATATTGAAAGAGAAAATAAATCAGGTTATGTGTATATTTCCTGATTTATATGGGCTTTAAAAATAGTTTATTTATTTATTTATTTATTTATTTATTTATTTTTAGACAGAGAGGAGGGGATGGAGAAAGAGAGGGAAAGAAACATCAATGTATGGTTGCCTCTCATGTGGCCCCTAGTGGGGACCTGGCCCACAACCCAGGCATGTGTCCTTATGGGAATTGAACTGGGGACTCTTTAGTTCACAGGCCAGTGCTCAATACACTGAGCCATACCAGTAAGGGCTATGAGGATTCTAATATATAATAAAAATATCACTATAAAAGGGTATATTTGTTTATACTATTTCCTCACTATCTTTTTAACTTTCTTCAAAATCTTTGCTATTTTATAGGCAGATGAAGTAATCTCTTAATAATATTTTAATTATAATGTATTTATATACAGGAACGGGTTATATTATTGTCTGTGTGAGGCAACTGATTCTTTATTTTTAAAAATGACTTCTTCATGTTCTTTGCCTGTTAGTCTACTTTTTACCCATTTCCAAAACTTCACCCACTTCTCATCTTCATAGGCCGCTTTTCAAGCCCCAAACTCTCTGCCTAGGTTATCAAAACATTCTTGCAATACCGTCCTATACTCACCTGAACCAAATGTGCCTTTTATTTTTGAGGGAAAGGATTGGCAAACTTAGGGATGAAACAGGCTCCTGAAATCACCATCTTCCTCCAAAATCACCTTTATACTTAAACTTCAATTTTATCCCCAGTGATAGAATCACAGTAACTGTTCCAAATATGACTTTAAGTAGATCAGGATATAATTTAAGGTCATAAATGTTTTCTTAAATCCTCAATAGAACATAATTATTGAAGCATATTTTATAGCTCAAAGACACCTTTTCATAGAATCACAAAATCTTGCTTTAGTCTTAGCTTTATTATTAGATTTATGAAAGGTTTGATAAGTACCCAATAAGTCATGTTCTTCTCTCTTCCAAAGATTGCAGCTAATTGAAAGATTGACATAAGAGATCAGAAATTTTTAGTTAAAATACTTGAGCTATTTATAATAGAGGTTATATTGGATAATAAGGTTTTGGCTTTGTGG
Source organism: Micronycteris hirsuta (assembly GCA_004026765.1). Lineage (NCBI taxonomy): Eukaryota > Metazoa > Chordata > Mammalia > Chiroptera > Phyllostomidae > Micronycteris > Micronycteris hirsuta. The sequence goes on from PVJI01006339.1 coordinate 20,343, forward strand.
CCACATTGGTCCCCTAATATGTATCACTTTAACTACTCAAATATTGCCATTTCCTTTCTGACAGTCCTGGATGACAGCAAACCACTGAATCGATCACACTTTAAAAAACAAACTTGACTGTGCCTTCATGTAGATACGCTGGAAACCCCAGCATAGCCTAAGCCTGTATGTTCAGTCTCATCTCCTATAACTCACTTATGAGTGGTGGGAGGGAGGCCTACCTTTATCTAAATAGTAGTCCCTGTGCTTGAATATGGACACAGAAGTCCAAGAAACCAGTGTTCTCCTTAATGCCTACAATGATCTCATTTGTCACCTTGGCCAAGGCTTTTATTACATTTAGATTTAGATTCCTCAGGTTAAACAGAAAATACTACTATTTACCACCACTAAAATCATAAGAATTTAATACTGCAATATACAAAGTAGTAAAACCCACATTTTTTATTGTGTGTGTGTATATATATATATTATTGATTAAGCTATTACAGTTGTCCTATTCTCCCCCTTTGATTCCCTCTGCCCCACAGGGCCCCCATTTTCCCCCCTTTAGTTCTTGTCCATGGGTCATACACATAAGTTCTTTGGCTTCTACATTTCCTACACTATTCTTAACCTTCCCCTGTCTGTTTTCTACCTACTGCTTATGCTACTTTCCTCTGTACATTTTCCTCCTCTCTCCCCCTCCCACTCCCCTGTTGATACCCCCCTCCATGTCTTATATAAATCCCTTTAACATTTCATATAATAAAGACTGGGTGATGATGAACTCCTTGAATTTGACCTTATCTGAGAAGCACTTTATCTGCCCTTTCATTCTAAATGAAAGTTTTGCTGGATAGAGTAATCTTGGATGCAGGTCCTTGCCTTTCATGATTTGATAAACTTCTTTCCAGCCTTTCTTGCCTATCAGGTCTCTTTTGAGAAATCAGCTGACAGTCTTATGGGAACTCTTTTGTAGGTGACTGTCTCTTTCTCTCTTGCTGCTTCTAAGATTTTCTCCTTATTTTTAATCTTGGGTAATGTAATTATGATGTGCCTTGGTGTGTTCGTCTTTGGGTCTAACTTCTTTGGGACTCTCTGAGCTTCCTAGACTTCCTAGAAGTCTATTTCCTTTGCCAGCTTGGGGAAGTTCTCCTTCATTATTTGTTAAAATAAGTTTTCAATCCCTTGGTCTTCCTCTTCTCCTTCTGGCACCCCTATGACTCAGTTGTTGGGATGTTTAAAGATGTTCTGGAGGTTCCTAAGCCTCTCCTCATTTTTTAAAATTCTTGTTTCTTCATTCTTTGGTTGAATGTTTTTTTCTTCTTTCTGGTCCACACCATTGACTTGAGTCCCAGTTTCCTTCCCATCCCTATTGGTTCCCTGCACATTTCCCTCATTTCATTAGTGTATCCTTCATTTTTTCATCTAATTTGTGAACAAATTCAACCAATTCTGTTAACATCATGATTACCAGTGTTTTGAACTGTGCATCTGATAGGTTGGCTATCTCTTCGTGTCTTAGTTGTACTTTTTTGGGAGTTTTGATCTCTTACATTTGGACCATTTTTTTTTTTTTCTCTCTTGGCATGCCTGTTATGTATAGGGGGCAGAGCCTTAGGTGTTCACCAGGGTGGGGTAACACACATCGTTTTGTTGTGACACTATGGGGAAGGGCTCTGAGAAGGCACAATGGCACTTGCTCTGCTCGCTACCCACAAGCAAATTGGGCCCTTCTGGTGCTGATTTCCACATGGGCGGGCTTGTTCTAGGACCCTGTGGATGTCTCCATCAAACTCCCCTGTGAGGCCGGGAGTTCCTCCTGCTGCCGCCTTAACCACCACGAGTGTTTTCAATTGGTGGTTTGAGGTTTTATTTCCCCTTGCTGGGCCCTGGGCTGTGCAGTCTGCTCCACTCCTCACCTTTTTCTCCTGGTTTATCTGTGCACTAATGCGGAACTGTCTGCTCCACCAGACTGGGTCCCGCTGGGGCCAGGTCCACCAGCCGCGGTACCCCCAGCCTGCTGCAGCTTTGTGTGCCCGACTTCACCACCATCTCACTGTGTGTCCAGATCCTCCTAACTTACCGGTCTAGATGAACATGTTTTTAACTCTTTGGTTGTCGGACTTCTATAACGTTCGATTTTCTGTAAGTTCTGTTTGTTTTTTGTTTTTAAAGTGTTGTTTTCCATCTTTTGGTTGTGTGAGGAGGCACAGCATGTCTACCTATACCTCCATCTTGGCCAGAAGTTAAAACCCACATTTGGGTTTTCTGATCTGTAGGTTTGATCCAACATGCCAATTCTTTTTTTTTTTTTTTTTTTCAAGTGGTTAATACTGAATAAATTAAGGATCAATATCAATGCAAACAGATTTGGTTACTTTTTCCTGTATATACAATAAAAAATAAGTATGGCTATTTGCAGAGAATTAATATCAATTTTAAGATAAATTTTGATAGACAAATCATTTGATATACTTTTTTTTTTAAGATTTTATTTATTTATTTTTAGAGAGAGGGGAAGAGAGGGAGAGAAACAGCAATGTATGGTTGGTTACTTCTCACATGGCCCCCATTGGGGACCCAGCCCGCAAACCAGGCATGTGCCCTGACGGGGAATCAAACCGGGATCCTCTGGTTCCCAGCCCGCGCTCAATCCACTGAGCTATACCAGCCAGGGCTCATTTGATATACTTAATGTTTCATATTTTCTTTGTAGTTTAAAAAATTTCTCAATGTGTTTTCAAGTGAGTTTACTTTCTAGAGATAACATTTTTATTTTTTTTGTTTTCAAGAAAACCATTTAATTTTGGCATTTCCCATATTCTTTTTTGACATTGACAACATCATTTATCTCTCATTCTCTGTTTTTGCAGTTAGAAGGTAGATACCTTTTAATGTCATTTCTAAGTCATCAGTATGGGTGTGTGGGGTATTCTCTGACTAATCAGAGGCCTTCATATTCTTGTCAAAATTATACAAAACTGTTATTATTGCTTTTTTTTTTGAGGCTGGTTTTACTATCTTTAATTTAGAGTATTTTGAATTATTTTCTCTTAAATATTGTGAAATTCCTCAGAGGAAAGTGTGAGTAGCAAATTAAGTGGGTTTCCACTGTGTGTTTTCAGAGCATGTGTGCTAGAAGGCCTGACACCTGCCCACATGTTCAAGAGAGATGCCCAGAGCGCCTACTGAACATGCATGCCTCAACTTCACTGACAACCTAAGGACCATGTAGAGCAGAGCTGTGTTCAGTAGAAGAGTGGGGCATACAAGTATTTAACATGTTCTTGTGCAGTCATATACTAAGTTGAAATATTTAAGTTTAGAGAACTAAGATCAGGAAGAGAAAATAGAAAGGGGCTTTACACATGCAACCCAGCAGATGAAAGACTGCATATAATGTAAGTTTCCCTCATGACTGAGAGCCAAGGCCTAGAAGAGGCTGCCTCAAGTCTGAGAGACAACTATTAAAAGTTCTTAAGACATGAAAATGCTCATCATGATAGTAAAAAAAAAAATAATAATAATAACTTTAATGTAATTTTGAAATGCCTTAGTATTACCAGCCAAAAACACTTAATGCAGCTTTTAGAAATGACTTACTAAGTACTATTTATCCAGGGTGGCAGTATGCTACAGATAAGACTTTTTTTTTTTTTTAAGATTTTTATTTATTTATTTTTAGAGAAAGGGGAAGGGAGGGAGACAGGGAGAGAAACAGCAATGTATGGTTGCCTCTCACATGGCTCTCACTGGGGACCTGGCCCGCAACCCAGGCATGTGCCCCAACTGGGAATCGAACTGGGACCCTCCGGTTCCCAGCCCACGCTCAATCCACTGAGCTACGCCAGCCGGGCCAGATAAGACTTTTAGAATGCAGAGTTAATATTCAAATTAAAAAATCAGTATCTTATCATCAGCATTGTGAACAGACTTGGTAAAATCCCTTTCTTACTCTTTATTTTTTACTCTCTTGGAAGTTAAGTTGATCATTGACACAGAGAACAGTGTATTTATGCTATGATAACAGAAATAATAACTAATTTCATTCATTTTACTTTTTGTGTAATCTCCACAAGGGAGGCAGTCTGGCAAATAATTTGAATAAGTTGCTATAGTTTTTATTTATTATTACAATGTATTACATTTTCTTTCCAAATGGAAATGGGATTTAACTTTGATGCTTCTTATCTTAAATTCGTAATGGTCATTCCAAGTTCACTTTTGTTAAATTATCCCAATCTTTACTTTCTTATCCATAAAAGCCTAGTCTAGACCCTGAATAACTGATATATTTAGATTAATGGAATGCCTTTCTTCTAGTACTCTGACTCTCTGGCTTCAAGCCTTTTTGACATTCAGCTAATCCTGCTTTTATGTATTTATGATTCAATCCAGAATGGATAAATGATCATAAGACTGTTTTATTCTTACTATTTAAAATTACTTAAATCCAAGTACATCCCTACCCTTATTTCTGGCACAGATATATCATTTTTAATATAAATTTTATTTATTCATTACTGATTATTTACTCATGATCTCATATGATATGATCCCCACACAGAGAATTGTTCTTCATCCTCTGCCCTTTGTTTTGTGTTCTCCCAGGCCATGACACTCACCCCCTTTGGAATGATTTCCTCATTGAGGAGACTTTAATGAGTTAATGAGGCATCATTCCCAATCATTTTGCTGCACTGGTCTCTTCTCTCAGATTCTGCCTATAGAGCTTCACATTTCCTATACCATTGCAGTTATACAGTTTGTGAAATCTACATGGTCATCCTATTTCCTCCTGGGTTCCTTAACCCCATATCTAACTTCTCACTTCACTAAGAGCCTTGAAGATATGAACCTACAAAATAAACATCATAGTGCTCACTATCACCGTCTGCTCAGCAGTCAAAAAAGAAGCATTTACTCATTATCACTTTTAAATATTTCAAGATTTAGTAAAGTGTTTCCCATGAACTGCTATGAAGATTGTTTAAAACAATTTTTTTAGTAATTCTTCAAAAAATGGGACTAAGCACACAAAATCTGGGGCCAGAGACATTGAAGTTTCATTACAAGTTCTGGTATTAGCTTTATAATCTTGAGAAATTTCTTATCTGTAGAATGCTACATATAAAGCTCTCATCTCACATTGATTTTCAAAAATTAATTAAAATAATGAGCATAAACTGCACAACACTGCCCGGCACATGGTAAAATCTCCATAGTTAGTTTTTAAGAGTCATTTCCACTATAATTATCATTGTTTCTGGCAATTTAGAAGCAGGAATATGGAACACCTAGCTTTAAAAAGAAATTACTAACGGAAACATTGAAGGGTTCCTGTGATGATGAAGCGATTGCTTGAGTTGTGAAACATTTTACCAGTATAAACTGGTAAGTGCTGTCTAAATGTTAGATATAATTTAACATGAAGTATACTCATCACTGACCTTATAGGAAATAAACTAGAATAAAAAGTTTATATACAATTTTTTCTCAATTACATTTTATGTTTAGGCGTAGGAGTAGAAATTGTCACTAATAATAAAAGTGAAAAAAAAAGGAAAATATGTATACTGATAAGAGGCTAGAGGCTTCGTGAATTTGGAAAAACCTTTAATATTTTCTTTTTTTTTAAGTACACAAAATCTGAAGCCAAAGAAGTTGAGATTTAATTCCCAGTTCTGGTATTAGGTGTATAATTTGCCTTCATTCTATGATATAAACAGTTTTTTAACTACTATACTTCAATGACATTATCCTTGTCTAACTTGCTTTATAATCCTATCAGTTGTTACAAAATGGCTTATCATTTTGAAGGTAGTATGAAATATGTTTAGAACATGTTTATTTTATACTTTTTCTGGTTACACAAATAATCTGTGTAGCGTTTTTCCATATTATGATAAACATAAAAAATAATGAAAATTAACCAGATTCCCTCAACATTATCAACTTTTATTTTTTAAATCTGTGTGACTGTTCTCTTTGGTTTAGCAGCAAAGTTGTAAAAAGAGACCTAAGTTCATGTTGTCAATAGCTTCTCTTTATAAATAAAAATAACATTGAATTATTTATGTATTAATTTAAATATTGAAAGCATTCATTGACTAATTTTTGTATTTATTAAATTTATTGGGGTGACTTTGGTTAATAAGATTATATAGGTTTCAGTGTACAATTATATAATAGGTCATCTGTATATTGTATCGTGTGTTCACCACCGAAGTCACCATATGAAAGATTAATGCTTTAAATGAGTATTTTATGGTCTTTGATTTAAGAATGTACAATATTGATGGGATTGAAAATGGTTTGCTAGAGGGAATGATATGAGTTTTTGGGTGATTCTGTGATGTCACCCCAGTTTTTTCACATATACTGCAAGGGAAATCTGGTTTGGATCATACTGAGTGACCAGTGATGTCACCCCAGACTTACTTTTTCCATACAATATGTGGCCACTGGCAGTGACTTCCTTATATTAGTGGTTAATATCTGTTTCAGTAAGTTTGAAAAGGAATTTTGTGCATGTACTCAAAATTATATACAGATCATGGGAATTAATATTTCCTAAATATCAGAATTATCATCATTTAAATGTTAAAAAAAATCTAAATTATTAGTTCTGGATTTAGGCCCAGAATAGACACTTTCAGGGTTCTTTTTAGTTATCCTTGATAATCACAATAATTAATACTAATGATTACTAATGCTTACTGAGAACATCTTTAATCAGAACTCTTCTATATGACATATGTGTGCCATGCTGTTTAAGCTTCACAGTTAGCAAAACAGGTAGACACTTATTTTTCCTATTTAATGGATGAGCAAACGAAAGCACAGAGAGATTACATAAGTAATTCACACAGAGTTTAATGTGAAATCAGTTTGAACAAAATATCACATTGTCAGTGTTCCAAGTGCCTTAAATTCCACTATCAGTTCTATTGTTTACCTAGAGTTACTCTTTCTTTTATGAGTATATTAGTTCCCCCCTTTTCTGTGGGTGATACGTTCCAAGACCCCAAGTAGATGCTTATACCCACAGATATTACTGAACCCTACATGTACTGTTTTTCTGTACATATATACCTATGCTATAGTATAATTTATAAAGTAGGCACAGTAAGAGATGAACAAAAATAACTGATACTAGAATAATTATAACAATATTCTATAATGAAAGTTATGTGAATGTGATCTCTCTCTCTAAAAATATTTTATTATACAGATGGGAGATGATAAAATGTAAAACTTATTCCTGAATCCATGTAACCATCTTTTACTTGCAGTATATGGATTGATGTCACTGGTCCCAGGGAACTCCTTGTCTTCCTATAGACTCAGTGTTTTCTGGTGCAATGCACTGCCTTCAACTGGAAAATGTTTTCTTCTCATGTCTTCTAACCACAAATTCAATACTTTCCCATTTTAAGTAAGCACTTAACTTTTACGGTTTGAGGTACACCAGCAATATTAACACACATGTCTTTTCCTTCTTCATAATTTCATAGACAGAGGATACCTTCTTACAGTAGATTTTAGCACTGTTAACATATATTGTTCTCTATACAAAATCGAGAACTTTTATCTCTTTACTTAAAGAAAGCACTTCACAACTTCTCTTTGGTATGCCCAAATTGCCATCATCACACTCATGCACTTTGGGGCCATTATAGGGCAATGTAAATGTTACTTGAACACAACCGCTGAGATACCTCAACAGTTGACCTGATAACCAACCTTACTAAGAAACTAATGGATGCTGATCATATACAGCATGGAGATGCTAGGGAAAGAGATGATTTGTATCTTAGATGTGATAGAGCAGGATAGCAAGCAATTTAAAACTTGCAAGTTGTATATTTCTGAATTTTTTCATTTAATAGTTTCAGACTACAGTTGACTGCAGGTAACTAAAACTATAGAAAGCAAAACATAGATAAGGGGGGTACTACTGTATACTTTTGAATGAAACAATTTTGGAAGGGCTGATACATTTAGTCATTAAGTTACCACTCATTAGTTAATCCATCATAAAAGAAAGTCCCTTGATAATCAGAACTCTGGTTGCACAAAAGACCAGGGAGTATTAAGAGAAAGGAAATGTGTTGAAATGAGCATATTGACTCTAACACTATATTTTGTGATTTTGTACATGTGGTGTATTTATAATTTTTCTAGATTATGTCAAAAAGAAAAAAGGAAAACTCAAATTAGAAGGAATTTAAAAATCATCTACAACACAGTAACCTGTGCAAACAGCTCTTACACTTCTGAATGACACATACAGAGATATTGTATGCAAAGCAGCACACAGGACCAGGGATGTCTTGGAACTTTAATATGCCATTTGGAACTACAGCCATGATTAAAAATGTTATAGTTTCCCCATGTCTATATAGGTTATACAACTAGCCTTGAACTTTTAATAGTTTTGGCTGGGAGTTTACTAATAATATTTTCAAGACAAAATAAGTGGAAAGGGAAGCACATATAGGGATATGTCCAAACATTTTTTTCAGTGAAGTTGTGTGTGCCTGTGTTTATGCTTTAGTGGAATATATATGTATGTGTAGAAATTTTTTCGGTTTTAAATTTAAATCTTTCATTCTAGCTTTTGAGCTTGTTATTCAAAGGACTAGTCACTTTCAAAACTTTATAAAACTCAGTTTCTCACAGGTTATTTTTTGGGGTAATAATTCTTGTGGACATATGGAAAATGATTTTTTGAGTCCTATAAGTCAATATCTGATAAAATGGATTTAGCAGAAACTTTCCAAATATTCACTTTTTGGCTCATGTTAAACCTGGAGTGTTTAAAGCCCAAAAGGAGAGTTTTTTGAGAAAGTTATGAATGAATGGATACTACTTTATTATGGAAATACAATTGTAACCAAGCACTATAATATGTCTAGACATGCAGGTCTTGGTTGCCAAAAATGAAGTGTTCTAGCTTTAAAAGAAATCCTCATGAAAAGTGCACAAGATGTTACATGGTGAGAAATCTACCAAAGACCCATATGTGCTCCTGGCACCACTTGGAACTTGTTCCCCTTTGAGGAAAAGATTCTTATGGATAGGCAGGAAACTGTGAAACACTATTCATGGGACATGAGCAGAGGTTTGGGAGAGAAAAATAATGTGGAAGGTGAAACGGTTTTAAGTGATTTAAAGATTGTTTCGGCTTTCTGTTTTTATTATTTTATTTAAAAGTACTTGACAAAACTATTGCAGTATGATGATTTCAAGAAAACCTAGTCAATGGTAAATTTAACAGCTCATATTCTTCACCTGACACACTTTTTTTTGAAAGATTACATTGCTATTATTTAGATTCTCAGTTTTCTGGTAAAATCCAAAGTGAAATGCTCCTACAAGGTCACAAACACAAGAATCATAAAGAAATGTCTTATTAGAAAATAAATGACCTAATTTTAAAAACACTGTCTCTAATGAATAAAAATAAAAACCCAAATTAATATCAACTTAAAAAATTCTCATGTCAGTAATTAAATTCTGGTTGATTTTGTGAATATTTACAAGGTTATATTTTGGAGAATTGGATTTCCTGGCAGTCACTTCTTTGAGGCTGAATTTTTTCTTAAGAAAAAGAGAGAGAGAAAGAGGAAGAGAGAGAGAGAGAGAGATCCGGCAATCTAATTTATTCCAAGCACTTATTTTTACAAATGACTTTATGAGGCCTGAAAGAAAAATTATTCTCCAGCATTTTTAGAACCACTTTCAGTGGTGTCTCTCCAGAGTCAAATAGAGCTGTCTTCATCATTTTTACATATAGACTTCCTCAAACACTAAAACATATGATAATCACCTAATTATAAATTCACTGTTAATATAGCCTTAGAGCTGAGAACATTTCACTCCAGTAGTTAATTTAGTCTGTGGTAAATTCTCACTGTTATTTAATGTCATTTATCACCTGCTGTTTTGTCTTACTGAGAACATCCTGCCTGCCCCACACTGTCTACAGTACATGGACCTTCTGTGACTTTAATGTGCTCAGAACAAAGGCTCCAAAGTGCTTCTATCGGGAGGATTTTGGCAACTTGCCTTAGATATATTCAAGCCATTTTGCTGCCTGTCACTCAGTGCTGTACAAATTGAACTCAGAGGAGAGGTAAAAAGGGTCTATGAGGCATTTTTTTTTCTGGGAAGAATATGCTAATAAAGCGTCATCAGCAGGAAGCAGGCTGTGTCTGAAAGAGTTTTGTCAACTCTGAATTAATTTTGTGTGTTAAGAAACACGGGGGTGCTTCTAGAGCTGGTCTGTGGTAATTAATCCTTCCTGTTTCTGGAAGAACAGAACTGTAATAAATGCAGCCCAGATTTAACAGATGTGTGCACACAATGTCTGCTTTATGGGGAGTAAAACAAAATGACGGGTACAGAACAAAAAAATATTGATTTGGAAAACTAAAACAGTATGGAAAGCACGAAGCTTGGAATTCCCAGAGTTTATGCAAATATAGTATTCCTTTAAATGTTCGCAGACAACGTGGTTTTGAAAACATCTGTCTGTGGGGTTGGATGCTATGAAGAGACTGAAAGAGACAGATGTTTCTTGTTCCTTAGAAAACTGAGTAAAAAAAATTGCATGCAGACATAATGTGTGTGATGAAGGTTGTTATACCTAGGTGTGGTTGGAATTGGACCCAAATATTTAAATAGTGACCTCATTCTGAGATAAAACTCTCATTATTCTCTTCCTTATTTTTTTTCCAAAACACTTTATGGAGGGAAAAACTCAGATTATATTACCTGTAACTATGAATCAATGTGACAATTATGTGGCAATTTGAATGTTGTCAGGAATAGAAGAGTATGGCTTTCAAAACTGGGCATGCAAATTATGCTGCCAATGGTGATATTTAATATATTCATATGCGAGATTCACTTGAAGGTGAATAAGGGCAGATTGACATGATATTAATTTTTTTTAAGATTTTATTTTTATTTTTAGAGAGAGGGGAAGGGAGAGAGACAGAGAGGGACAGAGACAACAATGTATGGTTGCCCCTCACATGGTCCTCACTGGGGACCTGGCCTGCAACCCAGGCATGTGCCCTGACTGGGAATCGAACTGGGACCCTTTGGTTCCCAGCCCATGCTCAATCCACTGAGCTATGCCAGCCAAGGCATGATATTAATTTTTTTAAAAATCTATGTTGAGGAAAGCATTTTCAGTTCAGGACTACCAAAACTATTTAGCCCATTAGCTCTTTTCACCTTTTACTTTTTTTCTTTATTTTCTTTCTTTTTAGCCCATTGAACTATTCCTGCCAGTATGGCTAGGAGGAAGGTGTTTGAATGATTGAATAAAAATAGAGAATGAGGACAATGTCCAGTCAGTATTAATAATTTTGATATGGTATGCTTTAAACAGATTTGAACATGCAGTTTTCTTCTATCATGAAGATACCTTAAATTTATATTTAAAGAGGCAAAATAAAAATTCAGGACCTAATGAGAAAAGCATATAGTAAAATTCAGCTCTCTCCATATTGCCTATAGCTTGTCTTGTAGAACAAATGCTGAAAACACTTTAACTCACTTTTATTGAAGCATATTACTTATTTCACATCAAAATAAGTAATAAACGAACATGAAAAATAGCAGTTCCTTTTGGTTTGGCAATATTACCTATGGAAAGGGGTCTTAAAAAGTCATTCTAAGTTTTTACATTTTACATTAGTGTCATTTAGAAACCTTCTATTCTAAATAATTTCAGCTTTTACTATAGTGCTATTGCCAGATTATTTAGTATGTTATATAAAAGGTATTAGATTATTGTATTCGTATTACTTAGTGTATACATCATGGTCAATTATTTAATTTTTATTCAAACCTGTTGGTATATTTCAGTGAAATAAGTGACTAGAAACAAAAAGGACAATAGGCACTTAAAAAGATGGTCAACAATATCACTGTCATTAGGGAAATGCAGATTAAAACCACAATGAGAGAAAAGACAAGTAAAGGACCCAGTGCTCTCATGAGTCTTGCAAGCTAATATGAAGACTGAGACTCAAACATGATGGCTGTACTAAAGTAGAATCAAGTAGATTGAAACTCAAGGAGATCCGAGATGGTGGAGGAGTAAGTAGAAGCTACATTGACCTCCTCCCAAGACCAATCTGGAACTACAACTAAATTGTAGAGAAATCATCCATAATAACCAATGCAACAATACTGCAGAGAATGCTCATAACTATGGATGGATGGAAGAAACTGCTTCACCACAACATGACCCATATGGAGTGCCGAGGAGACACGAGAGGTCTGGAGGGGCTCCCACAGGCAGCAGATAAGGTGCCAGAGGAAAATTCAGTGGCCAGAGGGTTCTCCCTGTGAAGTGTGGGATCTAACCCCTAAGCTGAGCTCCTGAGCCTATAGCACTAGAGCTGAGAAAGGATCCTAGATGATACCCAGCTGTGAAAAGTGGCAGGGTTTCCATCTGCCACAGAGAGATGGCTGGAGTCACAGAGAACATTTCAAAGAGCCAGGCCACATTAATATTGTTTGTAGCAATTTACTCTGGGTTCCAACAAAGGAGAGGGAGGCACAGTAGACTAGAGAATTTGAGGAGAGTCTGCGGAGGGAAGTTTTGGGAGGAGAACTGAGGGAGCAGCCATCAGAATCTCTCTACAGAGTCATCCCCTACAAACCAGAAAGGAATTACAAGAAATATTCCAAGTAATGAAAAGAAAAGGCCTGCAACCAAGACTACTTTACCCAGCAAGGCTCTCATTTAAAATGGAAGGTGAAATAAGGAGTTTCCCAGACCAAAAAAAAAAAAAAAAAAAAAAGGCTAAATGATTACATCTCCACTAAACCAGCATTGAAAGAGATGCTAAAGGGACTGCTTTAAGAAGATTAAGAAAAAGAGAGAGGAATACAGGCAAAGGTAAAAATGGCAATGAATAAGTACTTACCAATAAAAACCTGAAGCGTAAAATGCTCCAATCAAAAGACATAGGGTAGACGAATGGGTAAGAAAACAAGACCCTCATATATACTGTATGCAAGAGACACACCTCCGAACAATAGACCTACACAGACTGAAAGTGAAGAGATGGAAAATAAAAAAAAAAATATTCCAAGAAAATGGATATGAGAAAAACAAAAAGCTAGAGTAGCAATACTTATATAAGAAAAATATAGATTTCAAAACAAAGATCATAAAAAGTGACAAAGAAAGACATTTCATAATATTTGAGGGAATAATCCATCAAGAAGATATAATCCTTGTAAACTTATATGCACCTAACATAGGAGTACCCAAGTATAAAAGGAAAATCTTGGAGGACTTCAAGAAAGATATCAACAGCAACACTCTCAACATAGGGGATTTTAATACCGCATTGTCAACAATGACCAGATCTTCCAAGCAAAGAATCATCTAGAGTCCATTCTAGATCAATTAGACTTAATTGACATATACAGAACTTTTCACACCAAAGAAGCAAAATATATATGATCTTAAAATGCACATAGAATATTTCCAAAGAAAGATTTCATGATAGGACACAAAGCAAGCCTCAACAAATTCAAGAAAATTGAAATCATATCAAACATTTTCTTGGACCCTTTATGGCTTGAAACAAAAACAAACCTCAAGGAAAAAAACTCAAACACATTCAAATTCATGGAGACTGAATAACATGCTATTAAATAATGAATGAGTTAACAATGAGATCAAGGAAGAAATACAAAAATATTTCTTTCTTCAGTGGTCAAGTACAAATACAGAAGAAACAAAGAAAATGAACACATAACAGCCCAATGCCTATGAGACACAGCAGAGTCAGTCCAGACAGGGAAGTTCATAGAAATACAGGCCTACCTAAAAAAAAGAGAAAATTTTCAAATAAACAACTTAACCCAACATCTAAAAGAACTAGAAGAATAACAACAAACAAACCTCAGAGTGAGTAGAAGAAAGGGAATAATCAAGAACAGAGTAGAATTAAATGACATAGAGACTGAAAGAACAATTCAAAGGATCAATAAATCTAGGAGGTGGTTCTTTGAAAAGATAAACAAAATCAACAGGCCCTTAATCAGACTCATCAAGAAAAAAAGAGGACCCAAATAAATAAAACCAGAAATGAAAGAGGAGTAAGTATAACTGATACCACAGAAATACTAAGGATTGTAAGAAATTACTACAAACAACCATATGCTAAGAAATTTGAAAACCTGGGTGAAAAGGGTACATTTCTAGAAATATATCTTCCAAAACTGAATCAAGACGAAGCAGAAAGCCTGAATAGACCGATAACACATAATGAAAATGAAACAGTAATCAAAAAACTTCTGGCATACAAAATTCTAGACAGGATGGCTTCACAGGTGAATTTTAGCAAACATTTGGGGAAGAACTAACTCCTATCCTTTTCAAACTATTGCAAAAAGCTAAAGATGAGGGATGTCTCCCAAATTTGCTTTATGAGGCCTATATTATTCTAATTCCAAAGCCAGGTAAAGACATAAGAAAGAAAGAAAACTACAGGACAATATTGCTGATGAACGTAGATGCTAAAATCCTCAACAAAATATTGGCCAACTGGATCCAGCAATACATTAAATAAATTATACGTCATGATCAAGTGGGACTCATCCCAAGGATGCAAGGATGTTATGATATTTGCAAATCAATAAATATAATACATCACATAAACAAAATGAAAGACAAAAACACACAATCACACATGAATACAATAGATGCTGAAATAGCATTTGATAAATTACTGCACCCATTTATAATAAAAGCACTCAGCAAATTGGGAGTAAAGGGAGCATACCTAAACTTAAAGGCTATAAATGAGAAAACCTCAGACAATATCATACCCAATGGGTAAAAACTAAAAGCTTTCCTCCTCAAATGAGGAACAAGACAAGCATGTCTGCTTTCAGTACTTTTATGCAACATACTATTGGAGGCTGTAGCCACAGTGATCACACAAAGAAATAACAAGCATACATATTGGAAGTAAAGTTGTCATTTGCAGATGATATGATACTGTACATAGGGAACCTTATTGGCTACACCAAAAAACTACTGAACTGAATAAGTGAATTTGGCAAAATAGTAGAATACAAAGTCAATATTCAGAAATCATAGGCATTTTTGCACACCGACAATGAAACATCATAAACAGAAACTAGAGGGGAAAATCTCATTTAGTGCAGTAAAAAGAAAAATAAAGTAGCTAGGAATAAACTTGATGAAAGAGGTAAAAGACCTGTACTTGACCATTGAAGAAAGAAATTAAGGAAGATACAGACTTCTGGCCAAGATGGAGGCATAGGTAGATGCACTTTGCCTCCTCACACAACCAAAAGAAGGACAACAACAAATTTAAAAACAAAAAAGAACCAGAACTGCCAGAAAATCAAAATGTATGGAAATCCAACAACAATGGAGTTAAAGAAGAAACATTCATCCAGACATGTAGGAGGGGTGGAGAGGGGCAGCTGACACGGAGAGCACTAGTGGCAAGGCGGCAGCTGGAGGACCAGGAAGTCCCACATTTGCATACAGATAAACCAGGAGGAACAACTTGAGAGTGAGACAGACAGCATAACATAGGGTCTGCGTGAAGGGAAATAAAGCCTTAAAACCTCTGACTGAAAAAAACCTGTGAGGATTGAGGCAGCAGGAGAAACTCCCAGTCTCACAGGTGAGTTCATTGGAGAGATACATAGGGTCCCAGGACATACACAAAACCAAACACCTCAGAATCAGCACCAGAAGAGCCCAATTTGCTTGTGGATAACAGGGAAAGTAACTGAAAGCCAGCCGACAGCTGAGCAAGTGGCATTGTCCCCTCTAAGACCCCTCCACTGCATACAGCACCACAACATAGGGACATGAGTTGCCCCACGTTGGCAAATATGTAAGGCTCCACCCCTTACTATATAACAGGTGCATTGTTATATCGCATAACAATGTTATGTTACTATATAACAGGCGCACCATATATGGCCAAAACGAAAGAACAGATTGAAGCTCCAGCAAAAATACAACTAAGCGGTGAAGAGATAACCAACCTATCAGATGCATTGTTAAAACACTGCTAATCAGGATGCTCACAGGAGCATGGTCACAAAATAGAGGAAAAAGTGAAGGCTATGCAAAGTGAAATAAAGGAAAACGTACAGGGAACCAACAGTGAAGAGAAAGAAACAGGAACTCAAATCAATGGTTTGGAGCAGAAGGAAGAAATAAACATTCAACCAAAACAGGATGAAGAAACAAGAATTAAAAAAAAAAATAAAAAAATAAAAAAAAAAAGAGGAGAGGCTTAGGAAGATACAAATAAAGGGAAACATACACCATGTTCATGGATTGGAAGAATTAACATAATTAAAATGTCCATACTACCCAAAACAATCTATAAACTCAATGCAATCCCTATTAAAATATCAATGATATACTTCACAGATTTAGAAGAAATATTTCAAAAATTTATATGGAACCAAAAATGACCCCAAATAGCCTCAGCAATCTTGAGAAAGAAGAGCAAAGTAGGAGGGATCACAATATCTGATATCAAACTGTGTTACAAGGCCACTGTAATCAAAAATGCCTGGTACTGGCATAAAAACAGACAGATAGATCAATGGAACAGAATAGAGAGCCCAGAATAAACCTAAGTCTCTATGGCCAATTAATCTTCAACAAAGGGGGCAGAGGCATAAAATAGGGTAAAAATAGCCTCTTCAACAAATGGTGTTGGGAAATCTGGACAGCTACATGCAAAAAAATGAAACTTGAGCACCAACTTACACTGTACACAAAAATAAATTCAAGGTTGATAAGACTTAAATATAAGTCATGATACCATAAAAGTCCTAAAGGAAAACATCGGTAGGAAATCGCAGACATTCCATGCAGCAACATCTTCACTGATATGTCCCTTAGAGCAAGGGACATCAAGGAATGAATAAACAGATGGGTCCTCATCAAAATAAAAAGCTTCTGCATAGCTAAAGGATACAGTATTAAAATAAAAAGAGAACCAACCATACGGGAAAACATGTTTGCCAATGATACCTCGGACAAGGATTTGATCTCCAAAATATATAAAGAACTCATACGACTCCACTCCAGGAAGAAAAAAAATAAATAAAAAATGGGCAAAAGACTTGAACAGACACTTCTCCAAGGACATACAGAGGGCCCAGAGACATGTGAAAAGATGTTCAGCATTACTAGCCATCAGAGAGATGCAAATTAAAACCACAATGAGATACCACCTCACACCAGTCAGAATGGCCATCATAAACAAAGCAACAGATAAGTGTTGGAGAGGATGTGGAGAAAAGGGAGCCCTAGTGCACTGTTAGTGGGAATGTAACCACTGTGGAAAACAGTATGGGATTTCCTCAGAAAACTACAAATGGGACTGCCTTTTGAGCCAACAATTCTACTGCTGGGATTATACCCTAAGAGACCTGACACACCAATCCAAAAGAACATATGCACTCCAATATTCATAGCAACACAATTTACAATAGCCAAGTGCTGGAAGCAACCTAAGTGTCTATCAGCAAATGAGTGGATCAAGACACTATCGTACATTTACACAACGGAATTCTACGCATCAGAGAGAAATAAGGAGTTTATACCCTTTGCTACAGCATGGATGGAACTGGAGACCATTATGCTAAGTAAAATAAGCCAGGAGGTGAGGGGCAAATACCATATGATCTCACCTTTAACTGGAACATAATCAACAAAAGAAAGAAGCAAGAAAAACATAACCAGAGGCATTGAAATTAAGAATAATTTAACAATAGCCAGAGGGGAGAGGGGAGGGGATTATGGGGAGAAGGGTTTTCAGGAACCACTATAGAGGACACATGGACAGAACCAAGGGGGGCGGGTGGAAGCAGGTTAGGGAGGTGGGTTTGGAGGGGCTGCGGGAGAGGAGCGAAGAGGATGCAGACAACTGTAATTGAACAATAAAGTAATTAAAGTTAAAAAAAGGACTTAAACATAAGCTGTGACACTATAAAAGTCCTATAGCACAGGTGGCAAACACAAGGCTCCTAGGCCGAATCCATCTCTCCACCTTGTTTTATTTAGCCCCACACCTTGTTTCTACCCAGCTACTCACTTAACTGATAAGGAATAGTTACGTTTATACAGTCCTAAAATTATATTTGGCCCTTTGAAGGCAACCTCAAGGCTGATACGGACCCCGGTGAATATGAGTTTGACACCCCTGTTCTAGAAGAAAACATAAACAGTAAAATTTCAAATTTCCCATGCAGCTATATTTTCACCAATATATCCTCTACAGCAAGGGGAATAAAGAAAAAAACAAATGGGACTCTATCAAATTAAAAAGCTTCTGTATGGCTAAAGTAAATATCATCAGAATGAAAAGGGAACCATCCGTATGAGAAAAGACATTTGAAAATGATACATTGGGCAAGGTTTTAATCTCTAAGATATATAAAGAACTTATATGATTCAACACTAGGAAGACAAATGATCCAATTAAAAAATGGGCAAAGGACCTGAACAGACACTTCTCCAAGGAGGACATACAGAGGACCCATAAGCCTATGAAAGGATTCTCAACATCATTTGATCTCATAGAGATGCAATTTAAAACCACAATGAGATACCACCTCACACCAGTCAGAATGGCCATCATTAACAAATAAATAAGCAACAAGTGCTGGTGAGGACATGAAGAAAAAGGAACCTTAGTGCACTGGTGGGAATGCAGATTGGGACAGCCACCATGAAAAAAAGTATGGAATTTTCTCAGAAAACTAAAAATGGAACTGCCTTTTGATGCAGCATTCCACTGCTGGTATTATATACTAAGAATCCCAAAACACCAATTCAAAAGAACCTATGCACACCAACGTTCATAGCAGTGTTATTTATAATAGCCCAAGTCCTGGAAACAGCCTAAGTGTCCATCAGTAAATGAGTGGATCAAAAAACTGTAGTACATTTACACAATGGAATATTATATGGCAGAAAGAAAGAAGGAACTCCTACCCTTCGTGATTCATGGATGTAACAGGAGAGCATTATACTAAATGAAATAAGCCAGACCATGAAAGACAAATACGATATGATCTCACCTATAAATGTAACCAAATCAACAAAACAAACATGTGAACAAAATAGAACCAGAGACATGCAAATAAAGAACAAATGGACAGTAACAAGAGGATCAGGAGAAGGGGGATAACAGGGGAAAGAAGGGCAAGGTTCTAATCAATGAACCCATGGACATGTACAACAGGGTGGGGATTGACTGTGGGTATAGGGATTGGGTGGGGCAAGGGAGAGCAAAGGGGGGAAATTGGGGCAATTGTAATAGAACAACAATTAAAAAAATGAGATATCATCTCATGCCTATCAGATTTGCTATCATCAAAAATATAGATAACACATGCTAGAGTGGATGTGGAGAAAAAGAAAGCCTTGTGCACTCTTGGTGGGACTGTAAACTAATGTACTACTTTGGAAAACACTATTGAGGATCCTCAGAATCATAAAAATAAAACTACCATATGATGCAGAAATTCCATTTCTGGGAATATATCCAAAAACAATGAAAACGCTAGCTCCAAAAGATATCTGTACCCTTACCTTCCTAGCAGTAATATTTTTAGTAGCCAAGACATGGAAACAATATAAGTGTTCACTGATAAATAAATAAAAAAAAATAGTGGGATACATATACAGTGGAATATTATTCATCCACAACAAATAAGAAAATCCTACAATTTGCAACATGATAAAACCTTGAAGGCATTATATTAGGAGAAATCAGGCAGAGAAAGACAAATACTGTAAGATCTAACTTACATGTAGAATCTAAAACAAACACATATAAAAATCAGACTTATGTTTACCAGAAGTGAAGGGTTGGGGGAGAGGAAATTGGAAAATTATTACCAAAGATTATTTTCCTTTTATAAGATAATTACTAGGGTGTAACGTAAAACATTATGACTATAGCTAACAGTTGTGCCGGAACCGTTGAAGGCTGGGCAGGTTCACATGGTACCCGTGCACATGGAAGCACATACACTGAGTGGCTGGGATGCTTGACCTACCTTTATTCAAGGGTGGAAGAGCTACATATGCTGTAAGCTGCAAGTCCCCCCAGCACATGCCTGCATGTCATGGTATGTCACACTGCATGTCACCTGGTGGGAAATGCCAATTCTCTTATATACTACATGCACACAAAGCCAGTAGGGAGCCAACGCATTGTAAAATATAGCAAGATTCTGTGCATGTGAGTCCACTCAAGGCTATGGGAATTGTTTATTAGATGCAATTTCCAGGCTATGAGAACACAGCTTATCTTAGTTCCCCAGACATCTGACATCTGGGTGAGGGAACCAGGCTGACTCTGTTTACCCTGCAAAGTGCTGTATGGTATATAGGAAAGTTGTTAAGAGAATAAATCCTAAAAGTTCTCATCACAATAAGAAACTTTTTTCTTTCTTTTTTTAATTGTGTCTATATAAGAAGAGAAAAATTAGCTGAACTGATTGTGTTATTCGTTTTAAAACATCTATAAATCAAACCACCATGCTGTGCACCTTACACTTTATACAACGATGCATGTCAATTATTTCTCAGTAAAACTAGAAAAAAAGAGTAAATGTTATTTGTGATTCTCATGGAAAGAGCAATGCAACTGAGCAAACCTACTCATTTCATGTTTTCTTTTGAAGTAGTTAATGAAGGCATACATGAAGAATGCACATTTTTCACCAGTTATCTGTAGCTTATTATGGTCTAAGTGAAGGTTTAAACAACCTGAAAGTTAACTCATTAGCCATTTGTTTTTTAAATTAGACATTAGGTCATTTAAACGTATAAAGTTCCATTTATGTACTTAAAATTAAATTCTAGTAGTTGCAAAAATGGTTTAAAGAATCCAAATTTCTCAATAAAATGTATCAATAAAAGCATTTTTTTTCATTTTTCTATAGTCTAAAAATGCTGTTACTCTTGAAAGCTTTGTTCATTCACTTAATAAGCATATTTTGAAATTCTGCACGTGGCTTAAGAAAAAGCTGAATACAAGAGATGTTACAAAAATAAATAAAATTATTGCCTGCCCTTGAGGACATCAGTGTATTGTAGCTTCTCTGCAAAGTTTACATTTCATGTATAAAATATATCAAGAGAAATCAAAACAAAAGAAAAACAATTTAGATTTTGCCAGCAACAGGGTCTAGACTGACAGAGAATACTTTCAAATAAAAGGATCAGCATATATGAATGCCTGAAAGATTATGCTTTCTTAAAATAATTTTAAGAAGTATTGGGTTGGTCAAAAGATTGTTTAGTTTTTTCCAGTACGATGGCTCTAGTAGTGCTTAGTAGTCTTTAATTTCATTTGAAACAATATTGTTAGATTGTGTTGTGACAGCTGTCATACTAGTGTGCATTAAAAAAAATCAAAATTTGGGGATTTTTGTGCAGCTGTTTTAATATTGAAATGAAAGAAGATGCACAGCATTTTTGGTGTATGATGCTTTATTATTTCAAGAAAGGTAAAAATGCTACTGAAACACACAAAAAGATTTATGCCATATATGGAGAAGGTGCTGTGACTGATTGTACATGTCAAAAGTGATTTGCAAAGTTTCTTGGTACTTTTGACATTTTGGCCAAATAATTCTCTGCTGTGGAAGATGTTTAGCAGCCCCCCTGGCCTCTACCCACTAGAAGCCAATAGCAGGAGGTAGCCTTCATACTCCAAATACCCAAATCAATAAAGTTATTGGTGAGAATGAAAAATGTGTCTTTTATTTTACGGAAATAACTAAATGGACTTTTTGGCCAAACCAATACTTTGCGAGGAATTTAAGAGTATACAGATCTTCACCCAAAGCTCACTCCTTCCTTAGTGCAAAGAACTCCACAAATCAGAGATAATCACTCTGGAATCTTCTTTGTACATAACAAGGATGTTAATCACAAGGCCTATTTTAGATAAATATGGTACTAGATGAAAACTTGGGGCAATGTATTTCAAAAGTCTCCAAGGCATTTGGAAATGCAACCCCATAGTAAAGAAATGTGGGCGTCCAAGATCATGGCAGGAAAAAAAAAAAAGTCTTTGCAAAAAATTTTCATAATTTCTTCTATGACTTACTTAAAAGCTCCCATGACTTTAAGGGATGATTGGCTAGGTTTTCCCTGTGGCAATTTAAACCCTCTGTTTACTGTATTCATCCCCAGGGTTTGAGAATTTAGCTGGAGAGTAATGTCTTTTTCTCAGTTATTTTCAAGCTATAATATGAATTGAAATCATCTGGGCTATGCCAGGGCTTCACCTCTAGACCTCTAGAGCTTCTGTAAAACATTTGTGTCCTTGGAAGAGATTATTCTTGAGAAGTGGTTAGTCAAGTACTTAGTGGATGCTGAGTAAATGTAAGTTATAATTATTAGAATTACTGCGGTGGTTAGGGTTAACAACACCCGATGGCTATTTTAATGCAACTCATATTCAAAAATCACTGCTTCAAAATAAAACGATCAAAGCTATCACCCTGGAGGTCCCTCAGGGTTAATATGTGAGGATGGATGGGAAGGGATAACTATCAGAAGTTATGGTTGCAGGATGTTTGTTGTTGTTTAATTGTTAAATATGTGTATATTGCGGCCTCAGAAAGCCATTTTCATGATTTCAAGGCAAACCAGTGACATTGATTGCACTTTTCCATTTTCTGTAAAATGACATATTTTTGAACTGTATTCTCTGAGTATATAAGTTATGTTCATGTTATCCTTGGTTCGACTATATGATTTGAGAATTGAAGATAGTGTGGGAGGGTGAAAAAAAATCTAGTGTTAAGCATATTCAGAACTGGGAAAGAAGTTTAAAATCAGACCTCATAAGCACATTTTAAGTCATGTTTATTTGATTTTGATTTGGTTCACTTTCAGAGATTTTATAATACCTAGCATGTAACAGCTCCCTCTCTGTATGCATTATTGACTCAGTTTTAGTGTGACATTTAAACTGATATTACTAGAAGTTAATTTAAAATTGCTATATTTTTTTCAAAATGGCTGGTAGAAGTCAGTTTCTAAAATCCTGCTAATTCTTTCACCATCTTCAGCTAGTGATTATAAATGATGTCATGTGAAACCTTCAGTTTGCTTAAAGATGGAGACAGAAAATGCTCCCTGCAAATTATTTTCAATAAAAGGAATAACAATGTTGTTATTAAAACCTCACAGTGCATCAGGGAGTAAAAGAGTTAGTAAATCTGTCAAAAGTTCATTATTCTGAATTCCTGTTTAGGAATGTTCTCAGATCCCAACATGGCACTGCTGTGTGTAATATCCCTGGGCAAACGCATAAAATAACAGTGGTAATGAGGTGTGTAAAAATGTGCTTATCTCATTTCACCCATCATACTGGAGCTGGGATATCATGGACTAAATGAAAAAAAAAAATCTTTAGAAGGTTAACATTTCCCAGATACAAAGTTAGTGAGGGCTTTGGATGGGTCTGTTTGAAGAATTAGCCAAAATTTGATTCCATGTAGGAGTGAACTTGCCATTCCCAGTCCCCAAACACCAACTTCAGCCCACTTTATTTAAGATAAATCAATTTGTCAGGGCAATTGAGCACCTATATGGTGGGATGTTCCTGGTAATTAAGGTTTATAACTGCAGCTGTTTTTGTGTCTTGGCTTTTAACCTTACGTTAGTGGGGGAAGCCATCCTTAAAACATCTGGGTGCCTTGCTGAAACAATAGCATAGCTTCTGCAGTAATCTTGTATAATTTCTGGTGAATAGTAGGGTACATTTAAACAGTTCTAATGGAGTGAACAATACTGTTTTAAAGGGCTTTGATCATTACTTATCTTTCAGCTGATTATAGGAATCTTGTTGGAAGCATTCAAAGGATTTTTAATTTTGAATCTCTTTATGTCTTCAACCTAGTGATGACACTAATTTCCTCTACTGCCTGTGAAAGGAAGCCTAGTTTTGTCCTCAGACTTTTTTTGTTCCTTATGTCATGTCTTTTGTGTATGCAGATGGGGCTGATTAATTCCAAGGCCTTTAAAAATAATTCAAATAACTAGACATGGTAAAAATAATCAAAGTGTTTCTGTTTAAGGAAGAAATTACTGACAATACAAATATATTATATATTCAATTTTTATTTTTTTTCTAAACAAAAATGAGACTACTATTTGCTGTTCATGTACAAAAGGTATCTCTATATCATGGAGATTATAGGATTTTCTGAATTAACTGCCTTCTTTCTTTTTTCTTTTTTTTTTTTTTTTGATATTCACCGAAAAGGGAAAAAAGTTATATTCATTTAACAGATTTGAAGTAAGTGAAAATGCTAGAAAAGGAAACAGTGTGCCCCACGTTCCAGCATCCTCACATCACATGACATGATAATTGTCCCTGAAGGAGAAAAAGCCTCAGAAGGAAATGTAACATTTGTGTTCTGAAGTTGGTACGAATAAAACAAGTAACTAAACATCTTACATGAGACAGTTTTCTCAACCATAAAAACCTGTCTTCTGTAATATTTAAGCAAGTGTCTACAACCGACTTTCTTCTTTTTTAGACTTTGTATATTTTCTGAGCTATTTGTTTAGTAACAGTTGTAGGACAACACTGTATACTTCAATAGTTTGATTACCTGTGTATAGCAACATTTGCTGCTGAGTATCCAAACTCACCCATTTCATCTGGTAGCCTCACTCCCTTGTTGAGGAGGTCCCCATTTTGTGTTGCCTCAGCGGGAAATCAGCTTCCTGGGTCTGTTGTCCACTCTGGCCTTCCATTATGGAACCATGTTTGGCCCGATCTTTGTTGCAGAGGACAGGGGTTGGGGAGAGGGTAGGGAGCTTCCGAAGGGAACAAGTTCAGGACTAATAGTTAAAAATGAAGTGAGAGGCGATGTGGGTCTTTGCTTCCAGAATTGTGATCCACAGATGAACAGCATTGACATCATGTGGGGGCTTGTTAGAAATGCAGACTCTTGGGTCCTACCCCAGACCTATGGAAAGTGTAGCCGCAGTTTAGAAAGATGCCCGGTAATCTGTTCGCAGAGTAAAGTTTGAAATTATGGTGTGGACCATGTAGTATACACAGGATATGCTCTATATCATCTGATAATGCCCAGCTGAAACTATAGCCTCCCTAAACCAACTTGTGTAAGAAATTGTATATTTGGATCTTAAAACAACTCTAAAATTAAAAGTTAAACATACAGTTTTAGTGTTTTTATTCTGGCTACATAGCAGTGTTTCAAGTTTCTTAACATTCAAATTCTTTATCATTGGCTAAAGGCTAATTAAGAATTATATATATAAAAAGATAAGAAAAAGAAGTATTAACAGCTTTAGATGAGGAATTTGAGAGATTTCAGATATAATGAGTAATTTAAGCAATATCAGTCTCCCCTGTCAGTTTGCTCTTCATGAGAACAGAAAAAAAAAAAAAAAAAAAAAACCTTTTAATTCAACATTGACTTTATAGGCTTAACACATATAATTTGCTACATATTTATTGGCAGGATTTGATCAGATATTCCTTTAAAAGCATCAGCATTTTTCACTGTCTACTGAGTACAGCTCAAACAAAGAGACTTTTTAGTGAAAATATGGAGGATGACTTAAAAATAACTTTCACCATTTGTGGTGTGAAAGCCACCATGTGACTCAGATTGGGTCAGTTGTCTATTGATGAAGACTGACCCCAGGAAATTGGTGAATATTTTTATCTTGTGGCAAAGACAAAAAATAAAACCTGATTTTAAGATTTCCAGATGCATGTTATTCTTCTTTGAGCAGGACTTGAAGAGGTTGAGAAAATGTACTGTGAAAAGAGTTCGTCGGGGTCTATGTTGAACATATAAATTAATATATATTTAACATTATATATTATATTTATTGTATGTTTAATAATATCAAATATTTATTAACAAGAAATTAAAATATTTCCCAGGCTTATGTTAAAGCTAAGAACCTACAATAGATAATCGCAAACACTTGAAAAATAATATGGTAGAGGATTCAGAACCACCTGATATAAAAGGAAAAACATTGTTTTAAGATGGCCCTTTTTCCAGTTGTCTATTCCTAGAAAATAGACACTCTAACTATAAAGAGGTAATATAAATTTATTATATCTCCGTATTCCAATTACTTATACTTTTTCAGTGTTTCAAATTTGACAAAAAAAATTCTCATATAATAACATCTTTTGTCCTATTACAGCCCCATAAATTGGGTCAGCCAGGCATAATTCAATTCTATTTTCCATTACAAATAAATAGGTAGAGTAGTTGATTTTACTTTAGATTAGATATAAACTGACTTAGGTTTGAATATTGGCTCTGGAATTTATAGCCAATTAAGGACTGGAGCAAATAAATTGCACATTGAACTATTCAGAAATATTTCCAAAGCACCCATCATGTGGCTGGTATTTTGCTGAGCACAGGACACACAGGAGATTCAGATGTGGTCCTTGAGCTCCTGGAACCTAAATATACATGTATATGGCAACCAGATTGGCTCTTAAACATAGTCCATTAGCTTAAAAGAATGTGTTCTTTCTCATATCATGCTACCTCTAACACCTAGAACATTATTAATATAGAACATTTTAAGGTTTATATTTTATTTCATTTTTAACTTAATTAGATTTGAAAAGTATTTATATTTTTAGATTTAGAAATTTAGATTTTTTAATGGAAATAATAATGCTTCAAAGAATACATTGCCTATAGTTAATGTCTTATTATCATCATCACCTATCAAGAGAGAGGCATTGAGGTTTATTCTCATTTTTTTTTCAAGTGGTTGTATCAAGAGGTTTTCTTCAGAAATAAAGATAATGTCTTGAGCCTTTGGGTTAGGTGCTTGCTTTTTGCTACTTTTTAAATTTTTTTTTATTCTTATGGGCTCCTGACCTTTGTTCTTTGCTGTGCCTGTGTGCCTAGCCCCTCCCCTGCTTGATGGTGCCTTCTGTCTTGAACTCTGGTTTTACTCTACTCACATCCCTCTTTAATCAGATTCACATTGCTATATGATAGTTGCTTCTCTCAGTGGTTCTTAAAGTAACACATGCTATTCCATTGCTAAATTTAGCTCAGTTGTAACTTCACATCTATTGGGTAATTTAAGCAATATCAGTCTCCCCCATCAGAGTTTGCTCTTCATGAGAACAGAAAAATAAATGCTTTTAATTCAACGTTGACTTCATAGGCTTAACAGCTATAATTTGCTATGTATTTATTGGCAGGATTTAAGAATGGTTAATGGCACATCCATGATTTTGTTTTCGTCTTGTATAGCGAGAATGTTGTTGTAGGCCTTATATGTTACACAATTCATTTGTGAGCATGTCACAGTGAATATAATTTTAGAGATGGCATTAAGAAACATTGAACTGATACTCTGTAAGCTAACACTTCTGATAGAGGGTTAAAGTTTTATTTGATAATCTGCTTTGAGACTAGAAATGTACAAAAGAAGAAATCATTAGTTTCCTAAATATTCTTAATTATATATAGAACATTGACCGAAGTGTGTCTTGGAGAGCATTTCAATCATATAGGTTAGAGTTAAATGATTTAAGTTTAATAAGGGTTGGCAAACATAGTATGTTAAAGGGTCAAACAGTGAATAATTTTAGACTTTCTTGTATATATTATCTTGTTGCAACTACTCATCTTTGCCACTATAAAGCAAAAGAAGTCACAGATGATATATAAACAAATGGGCATGGCTGTTTTCCAATGAAATGTTATTTGCAAAAACAGTCACTGGGCAGGATTTGTCCCATGAGTTCTAGTCTGCAGACTCCTGGTTTAATATAGAACAAATACACTCCAAGACCATTTTTTATGTTATTTTCAACCCTCAGGGACCAGTGGAAGCATGAACTTTTTGTCTCAGTGGAGACTTCATGCTACTCATACTCCCAGCTGTTAAAAACTTAGTTGTGAGCTCTATTGAACCTTTAGTTTAGTGATTCTTGACCGTTTTTCTTCCTCCAGAGTATGAACATGTATACTTCAGTCACATTAGCGTCATCTCTCAACATCAAAGAGTGTCAGACAATTAAACTAAATCAATCTTAGTAAAATGGTTATCCATGTTTAATAATTACAGGTTGCATGTTTTTATTCCTTTTGAAGCTTATTTTTCATTGTATTTATATTTCTCTGACAGTTAAAATAGCTTGGCCTTTTATTTTCTTTCAATACTTTTCATTAAATTAATGTCTAATAGAAAAGACATTTCTCATTGCTATTTGCTTAGGACGAACACATGCTACTGGTAGACAAAGTGACAGAGTTGTAGATGACTTAATGGATATTTATATTTTGATATGCGTTGGAATGGGGTGCTAAGACCCCTGTATTTTACTGAGATTTCTATACTCTGTCATGGCTAAGATAATTGCAGGGCTCTGCTTGACTTGTCTCTTCACATGTCAGTGGATCAGTGAACTAGTCTGGTCATCCTCTTCTCATGGCGATGGATGGAAGAACCTCTTCTCCTGGATGGATGGATGTAATAAAATATAGTGTCAATAACAAATTATCAAGTTAACTTGCTTTTGTTTTCAGAGTTTAGGCCATCTTGAATAACCAATACAATTTTTTTTCCTATATAATCATATTAAATTTTTTTAATTTACAAAAAAAATGCTCATGGATGGGTATCATCAAACTATCAAATGGAAATATTAAATAGTTCTAGAAGTACTAAATATAGCTCATGATAATTTTAGTACTCATAAGCGATACATATTTTGACTTTATCATTTATGATTTAATATATAATTTGTTGATTTAATTGACATAAGAGTTCTGTCTGGAAAAAGTCCAGCCACTGTTAATATAATGAGAATGGTTCGTGTGACCCTGATGTAACCTCATAGCCAAGGAGAGTGCACTGAAATATATATGTGAACAATAATGATTTCACTGTACTAGTCAGCATGAGCAGTAGATGCCATTTATGAGCATTTGTACTGCGTGGCCATCATATTGAAAATGACTGAATAGAGCAACAAATCTGCATCAAATTTTGCTTTAAGCTTGAACATTCCTCCATGGAACCTATTTGTATAATTCAGAAGGCCACAGCTATGGACAACTGGTAACGGGCAGCTTCATCAGGACAACACACCCACTCATACACCATATCTCATGCAGACTTTTTTGCCAAAACATCAAATCACCTTTGTTTGTCATCCTGCGAATTCTGGCTTTGCTCAAAACTAAAATGACCTTTGAAAAGGACGAGATTTCAGACTGCTGATGAAATTCAGGAAGACACAATGGGGCAGCTGATGGTGATTGGGAGAACTGTGTGAGGTCCCAAGGCGCCTGCTTTGAAGGGGACTGAGGTGTCATTATCCTAAGTACAATGTTTCTTGTATCATATATTTTTCAAGAAATCTCTCTATTTTCCATATTACATGGCTGGATACCTTCTAAATAGACCTCGTATATATGCCCCTACATATAATGTCCTTTTGTCTTGATTTTTAAAATGATATTAAAAATTTTGCCATGACTGGTGTGGCTCAGTTAGTTAGGTGTTGTTCCACAAAGCAAAAGTTCACCAGTTCGATTTCTGGTCAGGGACCATGCTTGGGTGCCGGGTTCCATTCCTGGTTGGGGTGCATATGAGAGGCAACCAAATGATGTTTCTCTCTCTCTCTCTCTCTTTTTTTTTTCCTTTTTGTGATATATTTTGATTTTCACAACTGATACTTTTCATTAACCATTTGATAAGTAGTGTTGAGTGATTCAGAATTCATTTTGAATTTGTGTATTTATATATTTATTTTTTATCTATTTATTTTTAAGAAAACAGTCACTCTTTATTTATTTAAAAATATTCTATTATTTATGCTATTACAATTGTCCCAATTATTACTCCTTTGGTCCCCTCTACCCAGCCCACCACACACTTCCATTGTCAATCCCCCCAAAATTGTCCATGTCCATGGGTCCTTCATATATGTTCTTTGATGAATCCCTTCACCTTCTGTTTCTCTGTCACATCGATGCTTCTCTGCCTCTCTTTCTCTGTCCCTTCCCCTCTCTCTAAAAATAAATAAATAAAATCTTTAAAAAATTATCATCATTATATACAGACTGAATATTTTGTTATAATTGAGATATGTTTAAATATGTAGATTTTCATAATGTTATCATATGAACATGGTTGATATAAGGTCAGGATGCGGGGAGTGGTAGGGGGAAATGGAGATAACTGTACTTGAACAACAATACAAAAAAGATTAAAATAGGTGTTAGCTTCTTTGGTAATAAAAATACTATTTGGTTAGTAATTAATTTTTTGCATTCAGTGTTATTCTTTATTTACATTATTGAGAGCTCTCAGGGATTTCTTATTTGGCTGGAATTCCTTTTTTAAAATGTGTGTGTATATTTGTTGTATTAAAATATAGATATACGAACCATACATTGCTATTTCTCTCCATCTCTTTCTCCCTCCTTCCCCTCTCTCTAACAATAAATAAAAATTAAAAATGAAAAAATATATATAGATATACGCTTTTGCCCTGGCTGGTGTAACTCAGTGGATTGAGTGCAGGCTGCAAACCAAAGGGTCACCAGTTCGATTCCCAGTCAGGGCACATGCCTGGGTTGCAGGCCAGGTCCCCAGTGGGGGCCATGTGAGAGGCAACTACACATTGATTTTTCTCTCCCTCTCCTTCTCCCTCCCTTCCCTTCTGTCTAAAAATAAATAAACACAATCTTTAAAAATATATTAAAAAATATAGATATACTCCTTTGAGTGTCATATATAAAATACAATTTTGTAGAAAAATATGCTTTTTTATTTTTAAAATTCACTCAAATTGCTCTAAAACAAATGTATTTTATTTAATTTAAAGTATTTATTAACTCTCAGGGCAATAATTCTTGCTGCAAATTTATTTTCTATATATTGTACCCCAAGTCAAAAAAAGTACAGTCAGAATTCCAAAATACACATTGTTCTTTCATTTGAAAGCTAGCATTGTTCTTTTTAAGTAGAATCATTCCATATACTCACAGATTCTGAACATTTACACATAGCTGAGAACCTTGTTCCTAGCCTATGCCTTTATTTACAACTGACTAGATATTTGTGGGGGAAATCTCGGAGAGCTCTCCAATCTTAGTGCAAGAAACGAAACAAAATAAAACAAAACAAAACCTTGACTTCCTACTCTCTTACACAGTTGTCTCTCCTAGGACTTCCTTACTCTGTAATTCACATTCCTATTTAGTGTGTTTTTGTTGTTGTTGTTTAGCTGTTTTGACAGAAAACTAGGAGTCATTCCTGACCTTTTTCTTACAATCCCTTTTGTAATAACTTCCTAACTTTTCCCTTTTGCTTGCTTCTTCTAATGACTATCAATCTAGGCTTCATGTACAGTGTAAATAACCTAATAAAATATATATTTGGTCATGTCACTTGTTTATATATAACTTCAGTGACATTCATTATACTTCTATCAAATCTAAAGACCTTACTCTTCTGAAAGATACTCTAAAATCTTTTTCCATCCAACTCTACAGACATATCTTCCACACCTTTCCCTACTCACAGATGATGCTATACTAAATTTGCTTTCATTCCTCCTCTTGTCTCACATGCAGATGCTGCTTTCACCAAGAAGCTGACACATCCTTAAGTTGACAGTTGATGGAACTTATTTCTGAGCTCTCAGACACAACTTCTGGGCTGGAGTAGCAAGAATTTTGTGGGAAGATTTTTCTGCTAATGTATTTATGGAATGGATTTCATTCAAAATGAATTCCTTTGTGAAGGATACAATGAAAATTTAAAAGAAAAATCCTAAACCCTTTTCAGAATTTTTGTCTTCATAAACACCTGGCATGAGTTTCTAACCTAACTGACTAATTTCTCTTTATTTTTTAAAAGTAAATACTAAAGTTAACTTCCTGCATAGGCTTCTATTAGATTTTAATTAAAATCATGTGTGACCCTTTATTTCTTTTATCCACTGCACTTCTTACAACCTCTAACCATATGTTAATTCCTGTACAATGTGTTGACTTTCTTTTCTAATAAATGCTGTCATCAATGGGGACAAGAGACTCATTCTTTTGGTTGACTCTTATATAACCCTAGTACCTAACAGCATCAGATTTGTTTAATGCAAATTTTGTGAATTTGCTTGTGTCTTGGCTTTGCTCAGATAGCATCATCTTTGGATGCTCTTTGATAATGGTTTTTTTTTTTGGATAGTTTCTAGAAAGAGAATTAGACCACACTGGTACATGTGATCATACACAGCTGAAACTAAGAATTCTTTTTGGTTATGTAATGTATACCTTGGGTTTTCATTTTTCCAGATACCTGGTCAGTCTCACACATTTATACCATAAAGCACAGCACAGAGTTTTCCTAGTTGCCTGATATGCCTTTCTCTGTATTTAAAGTTAATTCCCAAAAGTCAAATGCTACCTTTTTAGAAAGACTTCCCTGATCTCCCAGCAAAATCTGTATACACTTACTTTATCTGTTGCCTTCATGATTATGAAAGTTACTTCATGTGATTTTAATAGTCAGTTGGTTATATTATTGCCTCACTCTGTAGCTTGTGTTTTCCTTAAGGTTAAAGATTATATCCTTTGTATCCTCCTATCCCCTGTGGCACTTAAGAAAACATTTGTACATGACCATTTCATTATTTATTTACAAACACAAATGTGTACTACCTATGAGTCACATTCCATAATGGCCTTGGGATCAATACATGTGTGTCTAATTGAATTGAAATTTGTAAGACACAGAAAAGCATCATCTGCTGTGAAAGCATTATGAGTATAGGACCAGCACTGTACAAGGATAAGGATTGTTTGTGCGCCTGAAAATTCAGGCACGTTTAGCGTTGTAGTAGGAGGTGACTTGCTCGTAGAGAGTTAGAGGAAAGAGAAACGTCTCAGTGCTGAGCCAAGTGGAATAGACTTTTACTAGTGAAGGGAAGTCAGCTAAGTTTTGTAGTGTAACATTTAGCCATCAGGAAACCCACAGAAATAAAATAGATAAAACAAGTATTTTTTTCTTTTTTAAATTTAGTCTTTATTGTATTTTTTTTTCATTACCAATTAGTCAGTTCCCTTCTATTCCCTCCTCCAAGCAATCACCACACTGTTGTCCACGTCCATGAGTCCTTTTTCCTTTTTGTTCAATCCCTCCTTCCCCTAACTTCCCTCCCCCAACTACCTGTCATCTATGAATCTAGGCTCCTCCATTTTGCTAGTTTTGACTATTGTATTATGGAATTTATAAAAAGTATGTAATGTCTAATCTCAAATCATTACTTTATGTCAGGGTAATAAGTACACATCAACAAGCCTACAGTCAGCTGCTAATATGCTAAGTATTTTTTTCTCCTCAAGACTTCGTATATTGCCAAATTGGTCATATTGATATCTGCAGAGGTTACAGAATATAAGAACTAAAAACACATTAACTTTCAATCCATTAGGATGATGTGTGCCCTATAGTTGCACTGCAAGGAAATCCCTGGCTTGCTGCCTGATCGCCTTGATTGCTGGGGTTTCCACTTCACACTCTGCCATGACTCTCTGTAGGTATGTACGGCTGCCTTAGTTTGGGTATGTTTCAGATTGAATAGCACTGGCAGTCCATGTGGCTCCATAAGGAAACATAATACCTGCATTGTAGAAGGCTACGTAATTTACATGGTACTGACTGGCTTCACATTCAAACCTAGCTGTTATTTTACAACAGGCAACTGTGATTTTAATTTAACCTGCCAATACCATGACCATTGTGAAACAATGGTCAAAGTTAAACATTTTGAAGGAACGTTTTTTTGAGGTAACACAAGTAGTTCCAATGTTTATATTAAATATAATTTTTGTGCAAACATGTAAGAGATTTTAATCTATAGCAGATATCTACAAAAATAAAATATTTAGGAGTACCATATGATACTGTAGTATTGTCTATGCTTCTAGATTTTTGTTTAAGCAATGTTCAGCTTAATGGCCCCTACAAGTTTTGGGAAGCCAAAGAACTCTTGCCACTGGCCACATCAGGATAGATTTCAGAATGCACTTCAGGAACATATTATGTTGTACTGATACAGTAAAGCTGTGGCCTCCTGGAGACTTCTCCGCAGTTGGCAGTCACTTTGTTTTGAGACCAAGGATTAATAATTACAGTATTAATCCAGATTCTTCCCAAATAAACACACAGACTTAATGCTGCATACTTCTCCTTTAGGGGTAAAATGGGAAAATAAAACATTTGATTTCATTCCACTATGATTTTCTTTTGTCGTTATTATAGAAGGGAAGTGGATTGGCTGAGCATAATTTTACTTGGGTCCAGCATCCTCTAGGGAAAATTTTATCATTTGATCCCCTTTTCCAAGTGGTAATAGGAAAACTTACTATCATGAAATCATGTTGTCATGAATAAACAGGAGGTATTTCATATCATAAGTTGGCTATAGGTACCTCAGTTTTAGCACCTAGGATGCTGTATCTACTAAGGAAGGCCTACTATTTGGGTGAAGATGAAAGCATGAGTGTTGTAAGGCCATGACACTGAAATTCCTTAGTTCCTACTAGTTCCACTGTGATCCCAATTGTATTGTTGTCTTCTACCAATCTTGACCTTAGTTCTGCCTTTCATATTAACTCACTTGTATTTTTTACTTTTCCTTTTTTGAGAGTTGGCCACTTGCCTTATCTCTCTAAATTAGTTCTCAGTCTGGTTTTAGTAGTCTACAAAAGTAGTCTTGGCTACCCACCTTCATTCCTGACCAGTCATATTTCATCTATGGTTCTTGGTACCAGCTCCAATGAGAAAAAAAATTTATATTGGGGCATTCCCCAACAAAACAATAGATTTACAAAGAACAGCTTAGCAATTGTGTGTGATGAAGGTCATGTTGTTATCTATGACTCAGCTGTGATGAAGATTGAGATTAAACTTTTCAAAAATTTTGCCCAAGGTGTCAAATAGAACTAAAAATTAAATTTTGGATTTTTAATTAGAGAGCCTCACATATTAATCAGTGATACACCTAACCATATATATGCTATCATTTATTTTTAAAAAGTATTGAATACATATTATATGCAAGCCCCTAAGGATAAACATTCAAATGTAATAATTTCATTCATGGATTGGATTTCTTATTGTATAAAGGATATTATACTTCATGAAAAAATTTAAAATGTATGAAAGGACAATTTTTATTATGGAATCTTATAGCATCATCTGTGAGTTTTACAAGATTATAGTTCTAATGACTAAATCATAAAGGGGACTCTGTCAAGGTACAGACAGTCATGGTGCCCAGGGTGAACAAGAAAGGACAGCAGTCCCACTTGGTTGAGTCCATCTATGAGGAAATGTGCAGAGACTTCAGCACATCTCAGTGAGAACATAAGCTGAGTGGACACACTGACAACTCATGGGGGAGCTGCCAAATCCCTTCTGAGAGAATCAAATATATTTATTTAAACATTCCTAAAAGTGCTGTTGTTGGCACAAAGCCAATGGTTTGCATATGAGGAAGTTTTCTTGATTTAGAGCATGATAGCACAATGAATTAATCCAAATTATTTGGTTTGCATATGAGGAAGTTTTCTTGATTTAGAGCATGATAGCACAATGAATTAATCCAAATTATTTGGGCTAAATACATCATAAATGTGTGTGGGTTGCATAAAAATCCCAATATTGAAATTATATAGAGAGTTTATATTCAAGTATATAAAAACAAAGGAGCAGAACAATAGTCATGAAAGTTGTGTTTTCCAAAGTGAATAAGTCAATGAAGAAAACATGGTGGCAAAATAGAATTTTTGAGCTCTATTTCCTCTGCTGCTTGAAATCCTGTTTCCTTCCAAATTATTTCAAATACTTTTAGAACTCCTCCTAAGAGTATGTCTTTTAAAGGTCTCTTTAGTACTTCTTGATCTGATTCTGTTGCTTTCTGTTTTGCGATTGTTATTTTTCTTCACTTGGTCTGAATCACTATCATTACCCTGGTCTTGATTCTGAAGTCTGAGTCTGAAACTATGCCACTAATGTCTACCAAGTATGCCTTTGTCCTCATAGTGCCTGACAAAAGAGGAACTATTGCCAATGCCCAGTGTAATTATGGTTGCTACTGTCCACATGAGAGTTGCTAATGCCAGTTGAAAGCTGTTTTGAGGCTCCTCATGTGTGATGTGTGGATCTGAACTCTCTCCTGCTGATGTCAAAATAGTCACTGCCAGAATCACAGGCATTGTCTTCTATATTACAAACACATCTGCACTAAGACCACCGATGTTTTCCATGTCCCAAAGAGATCTTTGTATGATTCCTCTTTTAGTTTTTATTCTCTTGCTGTATAACTCTATAGCAAGTTAAACCACTCACCCTAAAGATGTCAAATTCTAGTTTCCTGAACCTATAAAAGTTCTTCTATTGGAAAAAGGGTCTTTGCAAATGTAATGACAGATCTTGAGATAGGAAATGATCCTGCAGTGTCTGAATAGGACCTTCACTCTATCACGAAAGACAGAGGCAGAAAGAGGTGATGGGAACACGGAGGCAGAGGTGGCTGACACTCACCAGAAGCTGGAAAAGGTAAGAAACACATTTTCCCTAAAGCCTTGGGGAAAAATACAGCCTGTGATGTGGTGACTTCAGCCTAGAGATACTGATTTTGGATATCTGGCCTCCAGACTGTGAAGTGATAAATAAATTTCTATAGTCTGTGGTAATTGTTACAACAGCCACAGGAATTTCACATAAACACTCTCCCTTTTAACATAAGTCGAAGTTCATCAGGGCAGAATTAGGGAAAATGTATACTTGATTAAAAAGTGGAACCTTTGATTAACTTAGGTCCAGGTTCTAAAGGAGAAAAGTCATTGTGAACTGAAAGTTAGTCTAGGATTAAATTTGAGCCTAATAATTACAGGAAGATGCAAACTCATAATTTTCAAAGTATCACCAGATATAAATGATAGACATTAAATTCGAGTACATACAATCTCACTTTTTACTGCCTCTCAAAATATTCTCTGCTAATTCAGATGAAAACAATGGGAAAAGTGCAAAAGTGCATGAATGTTGTTTGGGGATCATTGAGAAAAATTATGATTTTCCCTGTTGACTTGGAAATTATTATTTTGAAACAGAAATAATCTGTTTTTTAAATCTTCTAATAGGTAAATCATAAAAGCCATCTTAATTCTAAATGAGCATAGTGTCATTATTATCCATCAGAATTGTCACTGAGTACAGAATGCTGAGCACCAGATAAGCCCCATGGAGAACAAGGCTTCTCTCTTCAAGGACTTAAATAAAATAAATATAATACAGAAATATATAAAAATATTTTTTAAAAAGAAAGAAAGCTTTTAAAAGAAAGAAAGTAAAAAAAAAATAGATCAGAGTTATTTCTTTGAAGAAACAATTGGTATTTTGCAGGACGAAGACCTGCATATGCTCACGTTCAGAGCAGATTTTCAACTGTGCACAGCTCAACCAGAGGAAAGAAAAGGGTAAGTGGCCTTATCCCCACTGAACTTCTGCTCTTAAGGAATTCCTTTGTAGGAGTAGTCTGGGCACATTTTTGTATTAATTAGTGGTAGTCATGACTTACAGCTACATTTTTTGTTTGTTTCAAATTTTCATATAAGATTTATTATATTGTATTTTTAGTTAAATGTAGCATTGAACATTTTATTTAAAGGAGACAATTTTTCCCTGAGGACTACAGTGTAAATCTTCTTGATTATTATTATTCTTTATAAAAATAAGAGAAAGACTTTATTGCCTGGACTTTATAACATCTATGTTAATTCTTCAAAAGAAATATTTTCTCATTTTCTGGGTTCTCATCTGTATATACAGGACCCTAGCTTAATACAGTCTCACAGATATAGTTTCAAACCTCACAATATCCTAGTCTAAACAGAAAATAAATGAAAAAAAAAAAAAAGAGAAGGGCTGCTCAAATGGGACACATTGTCAAAAGCAAGAAATGATAGTTAACATCTCCACAGAGGAGAAAAGGAAAAAAAAAAAAAAAAGGCACTTTAACAGACAAAAAGAGGTGTAGTGATGGCCGGAGGGAAGGGACAGGGACTGGAAGAAAGGGGACAAAAGGAGAAAATGGGGACATCTGTAATAGTGTCAATAATAACCAAAAAAAAAATAAATAAATAAAAATAAAAAAAGAAGGGAAAAACAAAAAGAGACATGGCTATTTTAAGAGTAATTTCTAGAGTGTCTGGAGAATGAATGGAAGAGTTTTTTGTTGCAGTACCAAACTCTGGATAAAAGGATTGTTTACCTAGATCTAGTGTGCTGGCCTTTGTTTCCCAGTACAGAGGTGGAGATCTGAAAGAGCACATTCTCACTGCCTGGGGTCCAGGAGGTGAGTAGAAATGGATCCAAACCCTAGCTAGTTCTGAGTATATGGGGCAGGAGAGATGCAGGAAGGGACTCTGCTCTGATGATTTCTTTTTTCAGTGCTAACGTCTCCTACTTAGGATCAGTTCTGGAAAAAATCTTTGGATTGCTTAGTAAAGAAGGGTTCATCTTAAGAAAATATTAATTCTGCACTCTCAGGGGCATTAGAAAAGTATCATGGAAATACCATATTTTCCTATTTTACATATATCCAAAATGCTGTACTTTAGATAGAGTAGTGGATCACTCTTTAACAGGACTCTCTTCTTATTCATCCTTCTGAATGGGATATTGGTAACTCCTGAGGATATCTAAAAAAAAAAAAAACCTAATTATAGTTTCTGCATTGGTCCTTGAGTTAAAAAGGGTGACACCCTTTTAGTATCATCTGGGTTATTTGGGCCCTGGCTCATCCTGACAGAGAGGTGGTTTACCCAGATCAGTAAGGCCCCCAGGTAAATGGGTTAAAAATAACCAAATTATAAATAAAATACCTTTTTTTTTTCCCTGTAATCAGTCTATTCTATGCTGACTACAGTAAAGGAAGCTGCCCCTGGGGAGCTCGTGGAGAAACTTGTAATTCCCCCCTCTTGTCTCCAAGGAACCTTTTTGGGAAATGTAATTCATTTAAGAATATGAGCAACCTAGACACCAAACTGTGGTTTGGAGAAACTCAAAGGCGGTGAATGTTTAATTTCCTACTATGCACATGAAAATCCAATCTTTGGGAGGTGAGAGGAACTTCGGACCAAGAGGGAGGCATCTTTGTCTCATTGCACAACTAAAAGAAGGTCAACAACAAATTTAAAAACAAACAAACAAAAAATATCCAAAACTGCCAGAAAATCAAACTGTATGGAAATCCAACAACCAAGAAGTTAAAGAAGAAACATTCATCCAGATAGGAGGTGAGGAGACAGGCAGCTGGGGCTGAGAGGACTCACTGCAAAATGGCAGCTGGAAGACTGGGCAGTCCCACATTTGTGTGCTGTTAAACCAGGAGGAACAACTGGGGAGTGAGACAGAATGCACAACCCAGGATTCAAGGGTAGGGACATAAAGCTTCAGAACCTCTGACTGTAAAAACCTGTTGGGGTTGAGGCAGTGGGAGAAACTCCCAGCCTCACAGGAGAGTTCATTAGAGGGATCCACAGACTTCTAGAACATGCACAAACCCACCTACCCAGGAATCAGCACCAGAAGGGCCCAATTCGCTTGTGGGTAGTGGGGAAAGTGACTAAAAGCCAGATGAGAGCCAAGCAAGCAACATTGTTCAATCTTGGACTCCTCCTCTGCATACAGCACCACAACACAATGACATGGGTTGCCCCACCCTGTCAAATACCTAAGGCTCCGCCCCTTACTACTTAACAGGCCCATCAAGACCAAAAATATGTCCCAAATAAAAGACAGATGAAAGCTCAAAAAATAAAACGAAGTAATGAAGAGCTAGCCAACCTATCAGATGCAAAATTCAAAACACTGGTAATCAGGATGCTCACAGAAATGGTTGAATATGGTTGCAAAAAAAGAGGAAGAAGTGAAGGATATGCAAAATTAAATAAAGGCAAATGTACAGGGAACCAACAGTGATGGAAGGGAAACCAGGACTCAAATCAACGATTTGGAGTGTAAGGAAGAAATAAACCTTCAACTAGAACAGAATGAAGAAAGAAGAACTTTCAAAAATTAGGAGAGGCTTAGGAACTTCCAGGGCAACTTGAAACATTCTAACATCAAAATCATAGGTGTGCCAGAAGGAGAAGAGCAAAAAAATTAAAAACTTTCATGAAAATATAATGAAGGAAAATTTCCCCAATCTGGCAAAGGAAATAGACTTCCAGGAAGTTCAGGAAACTCAGAGAGTCCCAAAGAAGTTGGACCCAAGAAAGCACACACCAAGGCACATTATAATTACATTTCCCAAGATTGAAGATAAGGAAAGAATCTTAAAAGCAACAAGAGAGAAGGAGATAGTTATCTACAAAGGAGTTCTCATTAGACTCTCAGCTGATTTCTGAGAGGAAACTTTACAGGCAAGAAAGGGATGGAAAGTAATATTCAAAGTCATGAAAGGCAAGGACCTACATCCAAGATTACTCTAACCAGCAAAGCTATCATTTAGAATGGGAGGGCAGATAAAGTGCTTCCTAGATAAGGTTAATTTAAAAGGAGTTCATCATCACCAAGCCCTTATTATATGAGATATTAAAGGGACTTATCTAAGAAGAAGAAAAAAAATATGAGCAGTAAAATGACAACAAACTCACAACTATCAACAACTGAACCTAAAAAGGAACGAAAACAAACTAAGCAAACAGCTAGTATAGGAAAAGAATCACAGAAATGGGATCACATGGAGGGTTTTCAGTGGGGAGGGGAAGCAGGGAGAATGGACAAAGAGGTACAGGGAATAAGAAGCATAAATGGTAGGTAGAAAATAGACAGGAGGAGGTTAAGAATAATATGGAAAATGGAGAAGCCAAAGAACTTATATTTAGGACCCATGGGCATGAACTAAGGTGGGAGGATGCTGATGGGAGGGGGATACAGGGTGGATGGGAATAAAGGGGAGAAAAAAATGGGACAACCATAAGAGCATAATCAATCAAATACACTTTAAAAAATGAAAAGCCAATCTTTGTACAAAATAGCTAACATCTTGTGATGAAAAAAGGTATGTAAAGTTTCTCTTAAAATTTCATTAAATCCATGAAACATGTGTAAGTGATGTAGGAGGACTAGGGAATTTCAGAGAGTTTACATCATGATGAAACTCTAAGTCATTTATTGCCATAGTTGCAGCAAGCAAAGTAAAATAGAAATATGGGAGGAACTCAGTCCAGCAGAATTCTCCTGTCCGCTGCAGATGGGAAATAAGTAGTCCTGGACACAATCTTGCTGTTCCAGTGGGTAAGTGGGTGGCGATTCCCTCTAGTAAGGAACACCCTGAGCTCTTCTCCAAAATGGCTTTTATTGGGGTGATATGTGTAGGTGTATACAGCATACATGGATAGCTCATCAATCAATGTCTAAAGGCT
Organism: Micronycteris hirsuta; assembly: GCA_004026765.1. Taxonomy (NCBI): domain Eukaryota; kingdom Metazoa; phylum Chordata; class Mammalia; order Chiroptera; family Phyllostomidae; genus Micronycteris; species Micronycteris hirsuta. Next base: position 61,905 of record PVJI01006339.1, read on the forward strand.
ATAGTCATACAAAGACAAGTATTAGCTACAGATAACAATCGAAGGAACACAGAGATTTGTCATAGGTCAGGGTCTGTTAGTCACGTTGACACCAGAGGGTCTTTAACAGAGGGTTTCATGAGATAAGGAGTTTACTCTTTATGCCTTGAAATTAAACATCTGGTTTATATCACCCAGGCTATACAAAACAAAGCAAAGCAAGCTTCAAAGGATACAAGGTATTTATCAGGCCTGATTCCCATGGGAACCCTCTGTGTTAGAGTCGGGTCATGTCTGCCACTTGTGTTACCTGGTTTTCCAGGACACTTACTAGCCCCTTCCAGAGCCAGCTCTCATTGGGCTGCAATCTATGAAACCACACAGAGAGGTCCGCAACGGGAAAATGTTTGCATATTTATTAAAAGCCACTGAGTTACTCCAAACACTGTTTATTCAATACATTGATGGTCATTGACCATAAAAATATTGATAGACTTTCTGTGAGTCATTATGATAGGGGCTTAAGAGTTGGAAAATTTTAGTTTAAGTAATAGCTAATAAGCTTAGTAATCAATGCATGTAAAAGTTTTTGTTCCAGGAACTGAAGGTATGACCCACCCTGACTCCAGGAGACCATAAGCAGTTCCACCTTTGTTCCTCAGGAGGACTTGAAGCAATTCAAGATGATATTTGAGCCATTGTACTCCAGGGTGAGATGTCCACTGCCCAGGGCACAGCTAAAGACACAGCTCAGGGTGAGAATGCTGAAGTTGTTGTTGTTGTTTTTTAAGTCCAATTAACTTTTCCATGAATTCCAAACCCCTTATCTACACTTTGTTTTCCTTATAAGAAGAGCCATTTTAAAATGAAATTTAAGATGGCCTGTTAGGGTATGAACAAGCCATTTTCTCAAATCACTGGCCGTCTGAATAAGATGCCCATAAAGATTCAATCATTGTCATTGCTTATTGGGTTTGGTAGTAACAGGCAGCCTGGACTCCAGTGTCTTTTCTGGTTTCAATTACATCTGAGCAATATTATTTAGCAAAAGTCTCAATTTGGTCAGTTTGAGAGTAGATTTTAGAAACAAATAAAGAAAAAACACACAGTTATATTTACTTCCTGCTCAATGAGTAAGAGTAGAAGAAAAAGCCAAAAATCATTTTTACATTTGGGAATAATTAAGAGTGAGCATTCTAGAGCACATACAAAATTGTTATGTTTGAAATATAAATTTACTCTTGGAAGATAATTAGGTATAAATATTCTAATTTTGTCCTATTTAAATGATCTGGAAATGTCTTAGCATCATTTACTGTTATACTATTTATTGAGTATATACTCTAAATCAGAAAGGTTTTATGAAGCTACTGGCATCACCTGATTATACTAGCATTGGTAGCAAATACCATATTTCTTTTAAAATTTATTAGGCAAGAAAAAAATACTTCCAACATTTAATTTAACAGAAACTGTATCTACAATGAACTGCAATGAGCCTGCATGATTCAAGCCTTTCCAACTGCTGACTTCTAGAATTTGAGATGCACATTTTCTTTCCAGCTCAATGCTAGGTACCACCCCAATTCTGGTTCTAGTTCATGGTTGCTGTTCCAGGAAATCTGAGGTCTAGGGGTGAGGCATAGCAAGGAGTAGGGAAGGAATTCTCAAAAATTCAACAAGGGTGGTAGGGAAAGCATCAGGGCTTCAACAGTACACTTTTATGACCTACTATTTGGAAGAAAGAGAAAGGAAGGGAAGTAGAACATAAAATGACTCATCCAGATGTTTGTGAAGCATATTACACCCTCTTAATTAAAGGGTGTGTGCATTTCTGACTCTTCTCTGATCTTAAAGGACAGTGCAGAGCATACTACACAATTTATAATTGTTCCTATTCTCAGGGTGAAGGGGAAGATATTTGATTAGCAAAGATTTCTGATACCATACCTGGATAAGTTTGAATGTTATTTTTCATTAACTATTTCTCTCACAGTTATTTCTGAAATGGCATTATTCATTTTCAAGTGAGTTGAATTTAAATACACATGGTTGAGATACAAATAGAGAAATGTTGGCTTGTGTCCAGTTCTGACCTCATGACAATGGAGCCATGCTTTCTCTGTTTTAAGGTTTTGATTGTGGTTCAGTCTATACAGGCAGAATGAGGATGGCATTCACTTTGTTATCTCTCCATGTTTATTTGTAGGAAGTCACTGTAAATGAGTTTTAGGCAGGTTAGTCTATTAGCTGACTTTCATACAAAACTTTGTCTTGAGTACAGTACTTATATTAGCTCATTTAATCGTACACACCATGCAGTAGTTTATTGCTAGGAACCGCCCTACTTGGTTTCAGAAGCTGTAATCCCTGATGACTAAGGTTGAGTAAAGAGACCTTGGAACTATAAACCACTAAGGAGACAAAGCTTATCTTCCTGGTAGGGGCACCGCTTCTGCCCCCTTTTACTTCACCTTGCTTGGCCCTGGGAGAATGACTGGTTAGCCAATGATAGGTAAGATTCCCTAAGGGAAGGATGACCTAAGACAGGCATGGTCATGAAGGGGTCCTCAGGGAAGGACTTAGGGTGCTATAGAAAAAGGGGGTGATGGACCCTCGCCCCTAGGCTTTGACACAGTCTGAGTCCTCATTCTGTCTTCAAGAAGTCTCCTAATCTCTTTGGCTGCCTTACTTCCCCTGCCTGATTTAAGCCTGAAACAATGCTGGAGGTGGGTATAGCCCTGTGATGGAAAGGGCAGGTTCCCCAAGGCAATCAGGCCTAAGAAAAAATGCATAAAATCCTGTGAAACCTGCTTTGCTGATTCCCTCAATTTAAATGATAAGGGTCCAAACATGAAATGAGTTTGTTTCCCAAAGTTTTATGGGCCTTTAGCTAACTGACCTTGACCCAGAATAACCCCTCATAGTTCTTTGAATGCCATCTGTTGTTTGATCATTACTACCTGACAATGATGAATACGGACCTTCCTTGAGATAATGCTCCCAGAAAAGCAATAAAAGCCTGTCCAGGCAGGGGTTGGGGCACTATCTTACTCAGAGAGTGGCCATGCCATCACTTTTTCTCCACAGGACTTCTGCAGTTCATGTGAATTTGTCTGTCACATCTACAACACCGAGGACCTCACTGGCCGGAGTCCACATCAGCTTATTTTAGTAATCCCTTTACAGGTAAGAAAACTGATGCAAAGAAAGATCAAATATCATTATAAGTGACCTAACTAGGCTTAGAGTACAGATGACATCAACTACTACTCTATTTTAGAGTATTAGAGTATAAATATTTTGCTCTAATGCTTGCTTTAAAAGGTTTTAAGTTATTTGAGTCATTCATTTACATCTTACACAATAAATAAATGTGCTATATTTAAATAAAATTATTCTATTTACCAATTGTATATTGTTTTATAGGATATATTTTTAGTTATTTTGCTGACAATGATGATTTTTCTTGTACTGATGTATTCATATCCACTTAAGGATCCTTGAGATTAAATTTGGGATCCATCAATCCATTTAGATTTTAACACAAACTTCTTCCATGTAGGAATTTTGAACAGTAGGTTGGATTTAGTAACATGATACTATGAACAATTATATTAGACATTAGTTATGTCAGTTGCTATATTTGGATTTAAAAAGTAGATATTAACTTTACTATTCATTTGAACATTGTTACTGCAATGTTCAGAATTGGTTAATATGGTTGAAGTTACATGTTAAATTGAATGAATAAGCCTGGAAAAGTAAAATTGGTTAAAAAAAGTAATTTAGGAAATTAGTAATTTGTATATTACAATATATACAAAGAAACGGGCATACGAGGGGGAAGCCAAAGAAGATGGAAATATCTCGTGGAGGGCACACCCCTTGTAGTACAGGCTTCCTTTGCTAGGTGAGTGTTCTAGGAATCCATCTGTGTCAGTTTACCAGCTGGTATGATTATGAGAGGTTGTGTTCAGCTTCAGTGAATTTTCTTTTTTTTTGAAGACTCTTTCAGTGCATTTGCCCATCTCATGATTGGTGATTTACGAGCACACATGCCCACACTGTGCTGAGGGTTCAGCAGTTTTTGACCCAAAACTGCATGACCCCCATGTCCCACCCTCCCAATTCACCCAATCTCACCCCAAGTGACTACTTTTTTGTTCCCCCAAATGAAAAAAAGATGAAACAAAATTTCTGAAAGGGAAATGTTTTACTGATGTGGAAGAGGTGAAACAAAAAACGGTAGAAGTACTAAAAGGCATCAAAATCAACAAATTCAAAATTGTTTTGAGCAGTGGAAAAAAGCCTTGATAGGTATATTTTTTAGGAAATTTCATACCGTTTTCTACATTGGCTGCCCCTGTCTTCATTTCTATCAACAGTGAACTAGCACTCCCTTTCCTCAACATCCTCACCAGCACTTGTTTATTGACTTTGGCTGATATGAGGTGATATCTCACTGTAATTTTAATTTGCATCTCTCTGATGGTTACTGATGTTGAGCATTTCTTATATGTCTATGGGCTCTCTGTATGTCTTCCTTTGAGAAGTGTCTGTTCAGGTCCTTTGCCCATTTTTGATTGGATTCTTTGTGTTGAGTTGCATAAGTTCTTTATATATTTTAGACAGCCAAAGTGCCCATCAGTAGATGAGTAGATAAAAAAGCTGTAATACGTTTATACAATGGAATACTACACAGCAGTAAAAATGGAATTTTTACCTTTTGTGACAACATGGTTGTAACTGGAGACTATTATGCTAAGTAAAACAAGCCAGTAGCTGAAAGACAAATACCATATTTTCTCACTTATAAGTGGAATCTAATGAACAAAATAAACTAACAAGAAAAATAGAACCGAGACATAGAAACATGGAACGACTGACAGTTGTTAAGAGGAGAAGGAGGAGAAGGAGGTGCTGGTTGAAAAAAAGGATAGCGATTATGCAACGATCATTGTGCATCACCCATGGACATGGACAATGGTGTGGGGATTGACTGTGGGAGTTGGGGGCAGGCTGGGTGGAGGGAGGCAAAGGGGGAAAATTGGGACAACTGTAATATCATAAACAATAATATATTTAAATTTGAAAGTAAAATAAATAAAAATGAGTAGGTAGTTTCCAGATGGATATTTAAAAAGGAAGACATAAGAAGCAGAAAACATGGTAATAGGAACCACAGAATACTGAGTTATGTGGGATGAAGGAGAGGCAGGTATAGTGTGGTTCCCTAAGGATGTCTGATTACTATCTCTGCCCTGCTTGTCCAGAGAACCTCAGTAAATGCACAGGTATTCTTATGGTAATTGGTGAGTAACTGACACAGCAGAATCAATGTCAAGTAACAATACCCAACCTTCATCAAATTTACTGAGCAAAGAAGGAAGTTATAGCAATAATAAGGATCATGAAATATATACAAGGAAGTTGAATAGAAAGCAAGAATGTTTGGGGATACTCTGTGTCTTTTCTCCATCTGACATGACAGATTATTTTTAGTAGAAGAGGGTGCCTCAGGCTCATGATGCCCTTGAGGGGAATTCAGGCATTCTCTACTGTGCTTCTGGAGAGAAAGAAGGTAATCAGAGGTCCTTCCCCTTTCTCTTGCTTTTCTGTTGGTTTTGGTCTGAATAGTGTAATGTAAACCATCAAAATAAAAAAAGAAATAAACCTGCAGACCTCACATTGTTATGTGGCTACATTTACAGGAAATGACAATATCGCAAGCTTAGGAAGGTATTTTTGTCCCTACCTAGGCAATCAGGAAAGAAGCACTTAACAAAAAGCTGAAAATAGCAAAATTATTCTACCAATAAATTCCCAAAGCAATTGACTACAATATAACAACAACGAAAGCTTACTTTTTGCCTTAAAAAATGTTTATTGTCTTTAAAAGTTAAGTCAAATCAATGCATTACCTATAGTCTGATGGTATTTGCCTCCAACAGCTGTGCAATTAATCAGACTGTGTTATCTAATCTCTTTTAGAGAGCTAAAGCCCTGGCAACTATGATTCATGGAAAAAGTGAATATTCTTTATATATATACATTATAAAAAATAATAACTTTAATGTTCAGGCTATTTTTTCATTGTCTATGTAACAGAGTGGTGAGTTAGAGGTCCCCCCAAATGGAGAAAACCCCCACAGCTATTGCTTGGGGGATGGGGGAAGTGGACCAAGGCCATTGAGAGTTATTTTGCATATCTAAAGAACTTGGTCAGAGTTTTAGTAATGTTAATGGCTGTGCCTGCCAAACTCAGAGCCAGCCTACCCAGATTAACAATGGCAGCCAAGAAAGGCAGAAGAAATCAGACCACTGGCAGGTGTAACTCATTGTGGGAGGAATCAGAAATGGGGTTATGGAGGAAGATCAGAGCTGGGATTTACACCCAGGTGTGGCAGCCATTGCACGCTTGACCATGAAGCCTGGGAAGGAGAAGCCTTTTGACCATTTAGCAGCAGTGCAGGATCTTGGCCACACATTTTGAAAGGTTGCAGAAGGACCCCCACCAGCCCTCCATGAAGATGTGGTTTTGGATTAAGAGCAGGAGCCTTGCCTTTCACAGATGCCTAGAAGAAGCTAAAATACTGACCAGAACCTGCCCAGCTAAGCTACAGACTTCTGTTTCTTTTCCTGAGAGACGGTACCTCTGACTGGCCTGGTTTGGCAAGGGGAGGCACAACTGTGCGATTATGGGTGTTTTTTTATTTCTAAATGTTGGGGGATTTAATGGCAGAATCCCACTGTTATTTTAGACCTGTATAACTTTTAATAAATAGTCCCTTTTCTTTTCATAAGATTCTGGCATTGGAAGTCACGGTTCTTACCAGCACTGGGCAACAACCCAGAACAGTAGAACCCAGTGGTTCTGTTACAGTTACACTACTGTTGTATTTGTTTGTTTGTTTGTTTCCCTTTACCTTGATTTTATCACTTAAATTTGTAATCTGATTAGCACTTAGCACAAATTTGTGGAAAATAAAGTGAAATTATTTTTGCTAACACTCTACAGCTGTTCAGGAAAAAAAAACATACTCCACTCATTACTATTTAAAGGAAATTCTTCTATGCAAGAGTTTCCAATTAGGTTATAGGACACATTTTAGACTCTGGAAGAGAGGCATAAAGACACCTGCTTCTAAGACAATGTGAAAATTCTCACAGTCCATTCATTTTAAAAACCTGGCAATTGGTGGGGAAGCAGCTATGAATTAAGAAATCAAAGTAAGATTCAAATAGTTTGATCTGTAAGAGTAGATTGATCAAAATTAGGTGAATGATTTAACTCATTAAAAAGATATGTAATAACACAATTTCCTGTCCTCTGTTAAAAAAATGGTCTGTTTTACTATTTTTCTCTGTACAGGAAGGCATGTTTACCTAAGTATCATTAAAGATTATTATTATTTTTTTAATATTTTATTTATTTATTTCTATAGAGAAAGGAGGGGAGAAGGGGAGGTAGAGAAACATCACAGTGTAATTGCCTCTCACGTACTCCTTACTGGGGACCTGGCCTGCAACCCAGGCATGTGTCCTTTCTAGGAATTGAACCAGCAACCTTTTGGTTTGTAGGCCTGCACTCAATCCACTGAGCTACACCAGCCAGGGCAGATTATTTGCAAAGATATAAATACACTTTAGACTTTCTAATTAAGCATTGTGATCTGCCTTTTAAGTCTAGACTATAAAATTTAAAGAAATTTTCCCTGGCTGGTGTGGCTCAGTGGATCAAGTGCCAGCCTACGAACCCAAAGGTCACTGGTTTGGTTCCTAGTCAGGTCACATGCCTGGGTTTGAGGGCCAGGTCCCGGGTTGGGAGTGTGCAAGAGGCAACCAATCAATGTATCTCTCACACAATGATGTTTCTCTCCCTTTCATTCCCTCTCCCTTCCCCTCTCTCTAAAAATACATTTTAAAAAATCTTAAAAAAAAGATTTAAAGTAATTTACAGACCTCAAACATTTTTTAGTGAATTTGAATGACATCTTTGTAAACTACATTTTTCAATACTTCTTGTAAATTTTAAATAACCAGAAAACAGAGAGTCAGGGATATTCAGGTTTAGTTTTTTTCTCCTTCTTTTCTTCCCCCTCCTCTTCATAAAAAGAGAATTCAGAAAAAAAATAAATCAAGGTAAACATCAGGATGGGTATGATTTCACTTTAAAATAATGAATCCAAGAAAAACCTCATACCAATATTATTTGAAATAATAAGGCAAAAATAATATTAAAAAGCAATAATGTATATCCATATTTACTTGGATAGAAATAATTTATTTGATATAAAAGACAAAAATTTATATCCATATTTATTGATTGATTTAATTAATTTGAGAATGTGAATATATGCATGCATTTTTACTTGTGTATAGAATATAAATATATGTACATATATGTATTTTACTTTAATTTAAAATACGTGAATATAAAGTATTCTACTCTGAGTTCAAGAAATTCTAAAAGTCAAATAAATCACATTATAAATTGCATTTGTTGTAAAGTAGAAGATTTGGTGTGGTTAAGAATGAATTTTTAATGTAGTTATAGAGTTGCAATTGGCACAATAGTGAAGAAAATTAACAATGAGAAAGACATATTTTCTTCTTATGCTTCATATTAACTTCCTTTAACTTTCCTCAAGCAGTAAGTTTTACAGCTGAGTCAGCTTTCTCTCAGTGATTATTTTCTGGATTTATCATTTAAACATTACTTATTTTCTGTGATGACTCTTCATTTTCATAACATTGGACCTGGGAATGTGGCAATCCGTAAACTTACTCTGAAAAAGGTTCTGATTCAGAAAGGTCAGCTCTGTGCTTCTCTTAGACAACCTTCCTGAATCCACACCTCATTATTTCTCCTCATGATCTCTGCCACTAGTGTTAGGCTCATACATTTTTGAGAAGGCAACATGCATTAAATCACAGTATATTATCTTTTTTATGGAAACATTTCTTCTCAGCTCTTTCCTTTGCCCTCTTGATTATGGATTGCTGCTACACAGTATGAATAGTGGCTGAAACATCCTGTTTATTTAAAAAATATGTGGTTGAGTACATGATCTGTGAGAATTAAGAATTCCTTACTGCGTCCCGGATGGTGTAGCTCAGTGGATTGAGCGCCGTTTGGGAACCAGAGGGTCCAGGTTCAATTCCCAGTCGGGACATATGCCTGGGTTGCGGGCCAGGACCCCAACGAGGGCCATGTGAGAGGCAACCATACATTGCTCTTTCTCCCTCCCTTCTCCTCTTTCTGAAAATAAATAAATTAAAAAAAAAAAAAAGAATTTCTTACTGCGATTGATTTCAGCAGGCCCTATGAGAGAGATGAGTTGGCACTATAGCATTAGCTGCCCACAGGGCCTTCTGTTTATACTGCCTATGTCAGCCCATTTGAACACATTATTAATAGTTTATGTGACTCCTTAATGTTTGGTATTAATATTTTCATACAATGAAAGATGATAAATGATGACATTTTATTGTGCATATTAATTGAAATTGTTAAAATGTATATTGTTTCCTTTATGTTCAATTCTTTTGTGATTTAATGTTGATATGGTCATTTTTCAACAAGATCAAATTGATTTCTCATTGCTTTATCTTTTTTCCTTGTCTTTTCACCTTTTCATCTTTTAGAGGAGGTATGTTCTCGTTTATTGATAATTTGCCTTTCAGATTTACATATTTTTATTGCATTTATTCTTTTGTTTTTAATATTTTATTGTTTAGAGCAATTTTAGGTTTACAACAAAATTGAGAGGAAGTTGCAGAGATTTCCTGTATATGCTCTGTGACCACATATTTATAGCCTCCCCCATTATTAATATCTCTCACCAGGATGGTTTTTATTTTTTACCAAAAATGAACCTACATTTGTCTCATCATAATTATCTAAAGCTCATAGTTTATCTTAGGATTCATTCTTGAGGTAGATTCTATGGGCTTGGACAAATGCCTAATGACCAATCTTCATCATTATGGTATCAAACATGGAGTATTTTCACTGCCCTAAAAGTCCCCTGTGCTCTGCCTATACATCACTTCTATGCACTGCTGATCTTTCCTGTCTCCATAGAGTTCTCCTTCTCAGACTATACCATAGTCAAGTAATGTAAAAATTTAGGAGCAGAGTCTTGATAGTTTATATTGATGAATTAGTGACATTTTAATTGCAAAATAAGTAGGACTTCACAAGTGGAATTCAAAACTTCACATTCCACTTCCAAAGTTTCCTAGAAAGCTTTATTTGGTATAGATTTTATACCAAATACTTTAATATTTATTTAGTATTAACAAGAACTCAGATATACTTACGATGAATTTTTGTTGTTGTTGTTGTTAATTTAAAAACCTGCCAATAGCTAAATAGCTTCCATCCAAATTTATGACAATCTCTAGCAATTTTGAAAATTTAAAAATCCTGACAAACATGTAATTAAACAGTTCTGGTCTTGTCATCTTTGAGGATGGGAATCAGCAGAGGGCAGGTGAAAATGCTCTTGTGAAAATTAAGGAGCATAGTGTCCAAGGCACATGAATGATTTTTTAACTTCTAAATTTTATTGCTGTATAGGAGCCCTGGTGAAACTCTTGGCAGTTTTCTCCTATTAACTGAGACTGTAGGACTGATTCCTACAATATGGTATTTTCAAAAAGTAATTGGTTGGTTAATTTTTAAACTATAGCTTCTTACATTTTGGTAACATCTAAAATAGGATTTAACAGTCTTGACATAAACTTGAAGTTATTTCTACATGAGATCATTTTTAGAATGGCTGCAGCTTTGGAATTTTCCTATCTACTAAACTCTTTTCCATCATCTTATAAAAGTAACAATTTCTCCTGTTTTGAAGCCAAATTTCTGAGGTTATTATACTTCAGATCTCTCAGATTTTTTTTTTGTTGTTGTTGTTCATTTGTTTTGTTTTGTTTAAGAGAAGCAAGGCTTAAAGGAAGTATATATTTCAATAACTTTGGAATTAAAAATATGATTGCAATTTTTCTCTAGAGCTTTTTCAAGATTTCTAAATGTAAAATTTATAATTTTGACTACTTTTCATCTAAGGAAACAGCACAAAACTGAAACAAAATATCATTTTTGCATAGTTCAAATCTTGACATATTGTTTCTTTTACCTATCTTTCAGAAACATGATAAATGCTCCCAAAAATGTGAGACATAACATTTAAGAAAATGTCATTGCCTTAAACATAGCCAACATTTTGAAATAATTCTTTATATTATCTGTGTATGTTTGGTTTTGCTTATACGGGATGGAAAGGATCTTGATTTGCACATGTAGGTAATCATTACCGGTAACTAATTTTTACCAACTGCTTCACGACCTAAGATTATCTTGAATGCAAATAACCTAAAAGATCAAATAAAAAGAGTAATAAAACATTTTGCATCAAAATGTTATGGCTAATAGATCTAAACACTGCTCAAAGTATTTGTCATAAATATAAAATAAAGGCAACAATTACTCCAGACTTAAAGCAAAAGCTGTCTGTCTTCAATAGTTTGCCATCATGGCGAGACCCATTTCGTGTTCACTCAGAAATGTGCACACATGAAGATCACATGCCAGGCAGATGGATGTCATTCTTGCTTGATGTTTAATAGTGCATGGCCCATATGAGATGCATTAGTGTATTCACCTGTACCAATTTCACATGAGTAAATGTGTAGGGCTAAATAGTGAAGAAAGACCATTGCAGAGTTACAGCTTCTCTAATAAGTGACATTTGTTAACAGTTGAGATATTTTAAATAGCAATGACAGGAGGCACTATATTCTGAAATGCATGTAAAAATTAATTAACAGCACAAAATATGAGCATGTTGGTGGTCTTAAGTATTTAAATATAGGTGCTATCTTGTATGTAATTTCAATTTTAAAACAGATAAAATCTGGTCCAGATATAATTTTTAAATACAATATTTGGAAAACATTTAAAACACTCTTGTAACCACTATCTAATCTATAGTCTTATAGCATTTAAAAATGCTTACTGAGGTCAAGTTAGTTTTATTTATGTAAAATAGGAAAATTATATAGAAAAAAATGTGTAATGCAAAAAAAAAAAAAAAAAAAAAGCCTATTAAGGCCGTAGCTAGAAATGGTATGCCAAGTCAATTGTCTTCTTTTGTTTTGCTTTTTGTAAACCATCAAACCAAAATGTCTTTTCCCTTAATATCAGCAAGATCTTGCTACCATGAGACAGCTCCCAGAGATCCTTTGCTATTTTTTAATAAATGAAAGAATGTTGTAGATATAGTGTATATGCTCATTGTAAACCATTTTTGATGGACTAAATCTGAAAATATAGAAGAAAGGAAGTGAGCAGACTGTGAAACATCTGAAGTGTCTATCAGCCAGCAGTGATTCCTTGTGTTTGCCAAGTATTTAAATTAAATTTGGATATCTTTTTCCATGTGTGTTTTGCACACACATATTTTCTTTAGGCCACAAACTTCTAGTTGTTGATAAGTAGAAATAGTTTCCTTTGTTTCCAGATAAGATAGAATGTTGTTCTTTAGCTATTTTATTACCAGATTCTAAAATATAAAGTAGCTCAATAATAATCTAAATAAAGAGAAAGATCAAGAGATTGGTCTTTAGTGCAGAATACTGTAGAATTATAATTATACCTAAATTTATAAATATGTTTATTTTTCATCAATATAGATAAAACATTTCAAGTGTTGAATCATCCATGCAAAAAAGCTGAAGGAATCAAATTGTTACTCCTGACACTTGCATGCAAGTGACTTTTTTGGAAAGAATAATCTGGATCTAATAATGGTGCCCAGAGTGTGAAATTTAATAAATATTTTATTTATTTTAGGTAAGTTTTCCTTTCCCAAGCAATTTACATGAGGCTCATTTTGGCTATGCGCTATGAATATATTAGAGCACAAATGGAAAACTATTGACTCAAGTAGAAAACCATAAATTTCAAAATTAGTGAGATAGTCTATATTTTATATATCTTATATTTTACTGTATATGATGGTATATGATTTACAGTTATATCCCATTTGTGTTATGTGCTATCTTGTGTTATTTACTTATTGCTTAATACTTTAAAAGCAAGAAAGGAGATTTTCACTTAAAATATAAAAGATTAGTGCACTTATTCCTTAAATTAAATACAATATTTTCTTAAAGCAGTACATCATGGCTTCATTTAATTTTTTAGGTTGCTTAAAATTTGTCATATTTCTAAAATATTCCCAATCAGGTCATATCCATATATGCAGCTCAATTTACCACAACAAAAAGAAAATATTAAACATCCACTTTGTGAAAATTGTAGTGTTAAGCCTTATTAGATAATAAGATCTTAGCCTGTGATTTCTGACTCTCCAATAAATTAAATGATTCTGACCAGCAGTGTCAGTAAAGAGAGGCAAACTTCTGTTTTAAGTCACTGTGACTTTGTGGCAGGAGGGATATTGCCAGTGTGACTCAATTCCAAGAAAACCTAGTCCTAATTAGAAAATGGAGACACTTAAGTTATAAATACACGATGAGGCAAAAGTAGGTCCACAGTTGCTAATATGGAAAATAACACAATAATTAATACATAAGAATAAACTATTTCACATACTCATAACTGTAAATCTATTTTTGTCTCACCTTGTATTATAGATTCTAACTTTTCATTTGTGTCACGGAACCGACCAGTAAGTAATGTAGTGTTTCTCACTGCTGGTGATTTGGGGTAGCGTGTCATCTGGTAGGTAAATACTGGAGATGTTGCTCAGCATCCTAAAGTGCACAGCAGGGTCCCTGCAACAACAAAGTTACTGGTCCAACATGTTAATAATGGGGATTATTCTACATAAGATTTAATAAGCAGTCTATGATATAATATTTATTAATCAATGGCCAAGACAATAGTTGAATTATAAACAATGCATATGATTTGTTTGTTTCAAAAATTAAACTGGCCAACATGTCTGTATGAGGTTGTGGGTATGAGTAAAGAAATTGTATTGAATCATTTGTCTACTTACCTAGAGGTCATTCAATAATTAACCATAACCAATGATGAAAAAACAGAAACAAAACTAAAAATAGTTTATCAATTTTATGAAATCATCTGTTTGACTAGTTATTCTATCATTGTAGAAACATGAGCTTTATTGTCAAAGGAACATTGTGAACTTGACCTTTTGGCTTTCCCGAGTCTCAGTTACCCCCTTCTGTAAAATAGACATGACAATCGTGCAGGGCTGCTGTGATGACTGGAAAAGAGACTGTGCAATATAGGACACATATAGGTAATTAAGAAGAGAGAGCTATCATTACCAGTGTTAGACATTTTATTAGCATTACCATTAATATTTACAGTACATTTTTCTTTGCCATGGTTTATATGGGATTCAATATAAGTAGAGGAAGAATTTGTGACTAGACACTCTTGAGTCCTGTCTTCATCAGTATTTTAGCTTTTTGACTTTAGATAATTTTCTTAATCTCTCTTAAAATCTGTAAAATTCACCTTAATAAATCTTACTTTGTGAGTGGCATTGAATGTCCAGAAACATGTCATATTTTCTTTGCAGAAGTGAGAAGGGTCACTCATATTTTGCACTAATACCCAGGCATAGAATGGTAAAAAATAAAATAGCAGGTACATTGAGAAGGGTAAGAAAATGTTAGAAAATAATAGTGAAAAATTATGGCAGAATCTTCTTTGTTCCTAGCCCACTTCATTCTATGAAAAACTAATGCCTAATGAAAATTCATATTTGATTGAAATAATTATTATTGATTTATATTGGTATTTTCTCATTATGATCCTATTATCAAATGGTAGCTTTTTTAAATGAAGAACTTACATTACAATACTATATAATTTGAATAACACATTGCTCAGTACCTAAATGTCTAAATTCATTAAACTCTTCCCAAATTGCCACAGGGTTTTGTTTGTGATAGTCATGTCTGATCTTATCAACAACCTAAATTCCAATTTCCCTGAAATGATCCCTAGCATTTTAAATGTCCTCCTGTCAAGAATTGCACAATTTCAATTTTTCTTCATTTCCAAGTTCAGTTTAGATCTGTTAGAATTAATTCCAGATTATTTTTGTGTAATACATTTTATATTCTGCCATTAAATTAAATTAAAGATCTTTACTTCTTTAAGTTTATCAAAAAGAATAACTGACTACTGTTTTTATTCCTTTTATGTTAATTAAAACAAATTATTTCATACTTTTATATAGAAGTTTCATCACAGCAAGAATTATAGGAATACCTAGAATTCACTTAACAAAGGAATTGGCGTGTTATATCATTTTCAAAGAAAAATCTGAAAAATACAAATACCGTTCCCAAATCTCACATTGATTGATGAAATATTGTAATTTGATGGGTTTGGTATAAAATTATGTATTAAAATAATTAAATCTTCAGTCTGTACCATTCAAGGCTTCAAGGACCTTATGTAAATTCATGTGTACCTAGAATGTCAAAAGATAGACTATTTATCAAGTATTACAATATGAATTATAATAACAAAGATGATAATGTTATGGCTTCGATGACCCATAATTAAGGTAAGGTAAAAGTTAATTTCACAATGGGTAGTAAATAGTTATTTGAGACATTGAACAAGGTGAAATTTTATGAATTATGCTCAAATAGAAATAAGATCAATTTTTGTATTTCAGAACCACTCTTAAAAATTGTAGAAACTCAAGTGTTTTACTGTGATGGAACATTTCCTCAAAATGTTCCTTGAGCCGCCCACCAGATTGATCAAATTAGTATTCACCGGGTTTGTCATTCCTTTAATTTTTAAAAACTTTTTGATGGAGATATTTAAAATATCCATTTCATTTTTTCTCAAAACAATATTTCCCATGCATTTAACTTGTTAATTTGTATATCATCAGAAAAGAAAATACTTTTTGGATATCGTCAGATTTTTAGAAATGTGTTAGGAAAAAAAATTTTTTAAAGATATTATTTATTTTTTATTTTTTTGAGAGAGGGGAAGGGAGAGAGAGAAGCATTAATGTGTGGTTGCCTCTCACATGCCCCCAACTGGGGACCTGGCCTGCAACCTAGGCATGTGCCCTGACTGGGAATCAAATTGGTAATCCTTTGGTTTACAGACTGGTACTCAATCCACTGAGCTACACCAGCCAGGGCTGAGAAAAACAATTATTTTGAACTAAATAAAAAAAGCTAAATACTCCAATCTCAGTTAATTTAGGAAACAACAAGATAAGATTAATTACACATGAATTTAATAATCTAAACAGATCAATAAATAATGGAATTTATATTGAGAAGAGAATCTAGCTTGTCTTGGCACAAAACAAACATGAGACATTTATGTACAATTATAGTAGACTCCAGGGACTGGGATCTATGAATGAATACTAACACAAGTTTTTCCCAAGATTATTTAGGGAAAAAAAGGAATAAAAAAAATCAACTTTAAAGTTCTTCTTTTGCCTAAAGATTCATGTTATTGTAGATCTGATAACATTACAGTGAAGCCCATCCAAACAGCCAAACGACAATTTCAAGGAAAGACATTAGCTCTCAAATTAGCCATGACGAAAGCCTATGTTGAAGGAAGGAGATAACTTTTTGTTTTCATAGCATGAAATTATAGACCTCAGGTCATTTGAATGACATCTTTTATTACTGCTAAATATAGAAATATGCCATAATACAGAAGCTGCCCCTAGGTAGCTGGGTTATGGATTATTCTATCTGTAAATTAGGCAACCACACATTTTAAAGCTCTAGGTTAATATCAATGAGATTTCATTACTTCTCCTGCTGGTGCTAGAAAAACAGTGTACTGCTGAGGGATTATATGTGTTTTTGTTATAGACCCAATTTCATGAAGTTGATTTGTCTTTACAGTCACTTCAAGCTACAAATGAAATCTACTCTCGCTGTACATAAGTTGTCAACTCAACTAAAAAGGTGTTTTACAAAATGGCACATCACTTGTAAAGAGTGTGGTATGGTCTTAAAAATGAAGCACCACATTTTTTAAAGTCCATTAAAAATAATGTAAGGCACTCACTGAGCAGTCCTGGAGCAGGGCAAGTTATATTCTTACAGAAATTAACTTCATTTATGAAGTGAGAGGTGTTCTGATATATGACATAAATAGTAGCCGAAAACAATGCTAGAATTATTCACCACAGAATAGAGGGAAAAATTTAATGTCATAGTAAATTACTTAAAATTCTCATGATTCAGTTTTTGTAATTTATGAAATTCAGTTTAGCAGCATTTATAAATAAGACAATTTGAGATAATAAAAATATTAATTTATAGCCATTGTTATTAATTGACAGTATCCTTGAAATAATTATTCTAAGATGCTTAAGACCCAAATTCCTAAAGCATTGACATATATATTATTCATCTAATGTAAATTATGAGTTCAGTACAACCATCCACTCATTAATTAATTTTTTTACTCATTTAACAAATATTCATTTAACATTCACTATCCATTAGAATTTTTCTCCAATTCATGGGAATGCAGTTATGAATAAGACAAAGCTCCTTGCCCTCATACAACTTATATATAATTTGAGAAAAATAAACAGATAAATAAAATGATGGCTTATTTTGACAAGCCATAATAAAGCAAAATGCCCAAAGATGAAGATTAATGATATATTCTCCGAGTTTATAAAAATACCCAAGGAACGATGTGTTTACTTAACCCAGAAATGCAGCACAGTGGATCATTGATAATTTTTTAAGAGTAAGTAAATGTAGTAAATAATATAAATACTGTTGGGAAGAAATATTATTTTGGTGGGATTAGGGCAGGACTATCAGCTTCTCCATCTGGTTTGAGGCATATAGTATAGATTGAGAAGGATATCTTGTATTTATTCATAATGAAAAAGTGGTATAAAAATCAAATATGTATAGATTTGAGTGTCTTTTGTACTAAAGTTGCTTGTGATTTCAAAGAATGCCAACAGAGTAAAGTTGCAGTCACCAAACCCTGAGTGATTTTTCTCATACTTTTGTGAAAGAGATATAGTTAGGTAGCAAATATACCTTCACACAAAGATGAACATAATGGAGTTAGGAACATCATTCTTGAATTGGAATAATGTGGTATTGCCAAGTCTCCCTATAAGACTCCTCCCTTCTTTTGTGCTACTACCATAAAGGAAAGTTGAATGCCATTTATATAGGTACTAGTCCTTGAAAAGACATATTGTTTTCTTTCCTTCTCTTATTTTGATAAAATATTTTTATAGTCCAAGAGTTCTCTGATTGGCAAGCTCTGTTCATCCTGGTTTTGGCCTAGAGAACAGGATAAAGTACAATCCACTTTGAGACCTATCTATAATTATTTTTAAATTATTTTATTGTTATTCAATTACAGTTGTCTGCATCCTCTCCCCTCCCCTCCCCCCATCTCCTCCAAAACCACCTCCTTCCCCTGCCTCCACTCTTCCCCTTGGTTCTGTCCAAGTGTCCTCTATAGTGCTTCCTGAAAACCCTTCTCCCCATAGTCCCCTCCCCCCACCCTGGCTATTGTTAGACTGTTCTTAATTTCAATGTCTCTGGTTATGTTTTTCTTGCTTTTTTTCCTTTTGTTGATTATGTTCCAGTTAAAGGTGAGATCATATATCTTTCCCTCACTGCCTGGCTTATTTCACTTAGCATAATGCTCTCCAGTTCCATCCAACTATCGCAAAGGGTGTAAGCTCCTTTTTTCTCTCTGCTGCATAGAATTCCATTGTATAAATGTACCATAGTTTCTTGATATACTCATTTGCCGATGGGCACTCAGGTTGCTTTCAGCACTTGGCTATTGTAAATTGTGCTGCTATGAATATTGGAGTGCATAGGTTCTTTTGGATTGGTGTTTCAGGGCTCTTAGGGTATAATCCCAGTAGTGGAATTGCTGGGTCAAAAGGCAGTTCCATTTTTAGTTTTCTGAAGAAATTCCATACTGTTTTCCACAATGGCTGCACCAGTTTGCATTCCCAACAACAGTGCACTAAGGCTCCCTTTTCTCCCCATCCTATCTAACACTTATCTGTTGCTTTGTTTCTTCTTCTTCTTCTTTTTTTTTTTTTTTTTTTTTTTTTTTTTTTTTTTTTTTTTTTTTTTTTTTTTTTTGCTTTATTGTTGTTCAATTACAGTTGTCTGCATACTCTCCCCTTCCCTCCCCCTTCAATCCCATCACCCTCCTCACCCTTGTTTCTGTCCATGTGTCCTCTATAGTGGTTCCTGAAAACCCTTCTCCTCATTATTCCCTCCACCTCCCCCATGGCTATTGTTAGATTGTTCTTAATTTCAATGCTCTGGTTATGTTTTGCTGGCTTTTTGCTTTTGTTGATTATGCTACAGTTAAAGGTGAGATCATATGGTATTTGTCCTTCACCACCTGGCTTACTTCACTTAGCATAATGCTCTCCAGTTCCATCCATGATGTTGCAAAGGGTATAAGCTCCTTCTTCCTCTCTGCTGCATAGAATTCCATTGTGTAAATGTACCATAGTTTCTTGATCCACTCATTTGTAGATGGGCATTTAGGTTGTTTCCAGCACTTGGCTATTGTAAATTGTGCTGCCATGAACATTGGAGTGCATAGTTTCTTTTGAATTGGTTTTTCGGGATTCTTAGGGTATAATCCCAGTAGTAGAATTGCTGGGTCAAAAGGCAGTTCCATTTTTATTTTTCTGAGGAAATTCCACACTGTTTTCCACAGTGGCTGCACTAGTCTGCATTCCCACCAACAGTGCAGTAGGGTTCCCTTTTCTCCACATCCTCTCCAACAGTTATCTGTTGCTTTGTTGATGATGGCCATTCTGACTGGTGTGAAGTGGTATCTCATTGTGGTTTTAATTCCCATCTCTCTGATGGCTAATGATGTTGAGCATCTTTTCACATGTCTCTGGGCCCTCGTTATGTCCTCTTTAGAGAAGTGTCTGTTCATGTCTTTTGACCATTTTTTAATTGTTTTTTTTTTGTCTTCCTGGGGTGGCGTCGTATGAGTTCTTTATATATTTTGGAGATCAAAGCCTTGTCTGAGGTATCATTGGCAAATATGTTTTCCTATACTATTGGTTCTCTTTTTATTTTAATACTGTTTTCTTTAGCCCCACAGACACTCTTTATTTTGATAAGGTCCCATTTGTTTATTCTTTCCTTTTCTGACTGGTGTGAGGTGGTATCTCATTGTGGTTTTAATTTACATCTCTCTGATAGCTAATGATGTTGAGCATCTTTTCACATGTCTCTGGGCCCTCTGTATGTCCTCTTTGAGAAGTGTCTGTTCAAGTCTTTTGACCATTTTTTAATTGTTTTTTTTTGTTTGTTTGTTTTTTGTTTTTGTTTTTTTTGTCTTCCTGGAGTGGAGTCATATGAGTTCTTTATATAGTTTGGAGATCAAATCCTTGTGTGAGGTATCATTGGCAAACATGTTTTCCCATACAGTTGGTTCTGTTTTTATTTTAATACTGTTTTCTTTAGCCCCACAGAAGCTCTTTATTTCGATGAGGCCCCATTTGTTTATTCTTTCCTTGATGTCCCTTGCTCTAGGGGACATATCAGTGAATATGGTGCTGCATGGAATGTCTGATATTTTCCTACTGATGTTTTCCTCCAGGAATTTTATGGTGTCACAACTTATATTTAAGTCTTTTATGCACCTTGAGTTTATTTTTGTGTATGATGTAAGTTGGTGCTCAAGCTTTATTTTTTTACATGTAGTTGTCCAGATTTCCCAACACCATTTGTTGAAGAGGCTATTTTTACTCCATTTTATGCTTCTCCCCCCCTTGTCAAAGATTAATTGCCCATAGAAACTTGGGTTTCTTTCTGGGCTCTCTATTCTGTTCTGGTGGTCTATCTGTCTGTTTTTATGCCAGTACAAGGCTGTTTTGATTACAGTGGCCTTGTAATGCTGTTTGACATCAGGTATTATGGCCCCTCCTACTTTGCATTTCTTTCCCAAAATTGCAGCAGATATTCGAGGTTGTTTATAGTTCCATATAAATTTTTGAAGTGTTTGTTCTATATCAGTGAAATGAAATATGCCATTGGTACTTTGATAGGTATTGCATTGAATCTATAAATTGCTTTCGGTAATATGGACATTTTGATGATGTCGATTCTTCCAATCCATGAGCATGGTATATGTTTGCATTGGTTTGTATCTTCCATGATTTCTTTCTTCAGTGTTATGTAGTTTTCTGAGTACAAGTCTTTTACCTCCTTGTTTAGGTTTATTCCTAGGTATTTTATTTTTCTTGTGCTATATCAAATGGGAGTTTTTGCTGATTTCTGCTTCTGATGTTTCGTTGTTGGTATATAAAAGTGCCTTTGATTTCTGGATACTGACTTTGTATCCCACTGTTTTGCCAAATTCATTTATTTCGTTGAGGTTTTTTTTTTTTTTTTTTTTTTTGATGGAGTCTATAGGATTTTCTATGTACACTATCATGTCATCTGCAAAAATGACAGTTTTGTTTCCTCCTTTCCAGTTTGGATACCTTTATTCCCTTTTTTTCTTTGATTGCTGTGGCTAAAACTTCCAGTACTATGTTGAATAGAAGTGGTGATAGTGGACAACCTTGTCTTGTTCCTGATCTTAGTGGAAAAGATTTTAGTTTTTGCCCATTGAGTACAATGTTGGCTGTAGGTCTCTCATATATGGCCTTCATTATTTGAGGAATGGTCCCTCTATTCCCACTTTGTTGAGTGTTTTTATCAGAAATGGGTTCTGTACCTTATCAAATCATTTTTCTGCATCTATTGATATAATCATGTGATTTTTGTCTTGGCTTTTGTTTATGTGATGTATTATATCTATTGTTTTGTGAATATTGTACCATCCTTGCATCACTGGGATGAATCCCACTTGGTCATGGTGTATAATCTTTTTAATGTATTGTTGGATGTGGTTTGCCAATATTTTGTTGAGGATTTTAGCATCTATGTTCATCAGTGATATTGGCCTGAAGTTTTCTTTCTTTGTGGTGTCGTTTTCTGGTTTTGGGATTAGGATGGTGCTGGCTTCATAAAAAGAGTTTGGAAGTCTTCCATCATTTTGGATTTTTTGGAAATGTCTGTGATGGATAGGAGTTAGCTCTTCCTTAAATGCTTTGTAAAATTCTCCTGTGAAACCTTCTGGTCCAGGGCTTTTGTGTGTCGGGAGTTGTTTTTTTTTTTTGTTTTTTTTTTTTTTTTTTTTTTTTTTTTTTTTTTTTTTTTTTTTTTTTTTTTTTTTTTTTTTTTTTTTTTTTTTTTTTTTTTTTTTTTTTTTTTTTTTTTTTTTTTTTTTTTTTTTTTTTTATTATTCCTTCACTTTTGTCTGCTGTTATTGGTCTGTTCAGGCTCTCTGCTTCTTCTTCACTGAGTTTTGGAAGGTTATATTTTTCTAGAAATTTGTCCATTTCACCTATGCTTTCAAATTTCTTGGCATACAGTTTTTCATAGTAGTTTCTTACAATCCTTTGTATTTCTGTGGCATGAGTTTTAATCTCTCCTCTTTCATTTCTGATTGTGTTTATTTGGTTCCTCACTCTTTTTTTTTCTTGATGAGCCTGCTTAAAGGCTTGTTGATTTTGATTATCTTTTCAAAGAACCAGCTCTTGGATTCATTGATCCTTAGAATTGTGCTTTTAGACTCTATGTTATTTAATTCTGCTCTGATCTTGGTTATTTCCTTCCTTCTACTTACTCTGGGCTGTCTTTGTTGTTGTTCCAGGAGTTCTTGTTGGTGTAGGGTTAGGTTGTTTGTTTGAAATGCTTCTATCTTTTTTAGGTAGGCCTGTATCACTATGGACTTCCTCTCAGGACTGCCTTCACTGTGTCCCAAAAGTTTTGGGTTGTTGTCTGTTCATTTTCATTTGTTTAGGGAAACTTTTTGATTTCTTCCCTAATCTCATTCTTGACCTGTTCATTGTTTAATAGCATGCTATTCAATCTCTATGATTTTGAGTGTTTGGGTTTTTTTCCTTTGGGGTTGGTTTCTAATTTCAGTCTCTTGTGGTTGGAGAAAATACTTGATATCATTTCAATTTTCTTCAAGTTGTTGAGGCTTGTTTTGTGTTCTATCATATGGTCTATCTCTGAAAATTTTTCATGTGCATTTGAAAAGAATGTGTATTTAGCTTCTTTGGGGTGAAAGGCTCTCTATATATCAGTTAAGTACATTTCATCTAGGGCATTGTTCAATGCCACAATATCTTTGTTAATATTTTGTTTGGAAGATCTGTCAATTTTTGACAGTGGGGTGTTAAATTCCCCTACTATAATTGTGTTTCTGTCCATATCTTTCTTGAAGTCCTCCAAGATTTTCTTTATGTATTTGGGTGCTCCTATGTTGGGTGCATGTATGTTTACAATGTTTATGTCTTCTTGGTGGATTCTTCCCTTGAGTATTATGAAGTGTCCTTCTGGGTCTCTCTTTATGGCCCTTTTTTTGAAGTCTATTTTGTCTTATATAAGTATTGCTACCCTGGCTCATTTTTCCTGTCCATTTGCTTGGAAAATTTGTCTCCAGCCCTTCACTTTCAGTCTGTGTAGGTCTTTTGTCCTGAGGTGGGTCTCTTGTAGGCAGCATATGTGTAGGTCATGCTTTCTTATCCATTCAGCTAGTCTATGTCTTTTGATTGGAGCATTTAATCCATTTACGTTTAAGGTTATTATTGATAGGTACTTATTCATTGCCATTTTTTTGTACCTGTGCCGTGGGGATTTCGTCCCAGCCGAAACCCGTGGGTGACCATAACCGAATGCGTGAAATAATCTCACACTGAGACACGCGGGGGAAAGGAATCCGGGGCCACGCGGCTTGATTCCTCTCATCCCAGGAAAAAAGCCTCGAGCGTGGCTTAGCCGGGTTTTTATTGGGAAGCTCCGGATACAGCAAAATGGGAATGGCTATTCATTAACAATGCAAGATGTTCCGGCCAACCATTAGCATAATCCCTTGGTTCCGGGGGGAAGGGTCCCAACAAGTTAACAAGTCCTAGGAAGTAAGTTAATCCAATTTCCCTTAAAGGAATTCCTTTTTCCAAGAGCATGATTTTTACGCAGGCCTGCACGGGAGTGTTAATTTCCACGGAGCTGAGCTCGAGACGTGGAAATTCCCAGGGGGTTACGTTTTTATCATGCGGATGAAAAGAATTCCTGTCACACCTCCCCCTTTTTTCTTATGAGATCCTTTTCCACAGGCATGGATCACGCCAGCTCATACAGGCACACGGAGCCGAGCTCTGACACGCGTGATTTCCCGTGGCGGCGACTCTCCACGTGTGCGAAAAGAATTCTTAAATTTCCCTCTGTCTTTTTTCCGCGATTTTAGGAGCCAGATTGAACCTATAAAATTCGCCACTTGCTGGTCCCTTGCCTGGCCCTGGGAGAATAATTTACATATGCTTCGAAGCACACACATTAGCATTATAATCAGAAAGCAGCCAGCAGCCCCAAAGATCCACATTTTTAGGTTAAGATCATTAAACCAAGTCTGGGGGTTTAGCCAGTCGAAATTTTCACGGAGGCTTTCAAATATCTCCTGTTTAGACAGCTGTTGCATGTCCTGCAATTGCTGATGTAATTTCAATTGCAGTTTATCAATCTGTCCTTTTAGATTAGTAGAAAAAGCCCCTCTAAGGCGATGCTGAATGTCACTCCAGGTATACTGTCTGGAATTCCACAGGAGAGGAGTGACGCATAGCTTGGAGAAGCCGGGGTCACTGGTTAGCTGCTGACGAGTCACAAGCGCATCCTGTTGTTCCCCGATCCAGCTGAGGGCTGACTCCACTGCAGAAAGTCGGGTCAGGATTTCTTGATCAATCTGGGCCTGTTGAATCATTTCTAAAGTAGTATTGGTTAAAAGAGCATCTACCATATGAGCAGTTTGAATTGAATTAACAAGGGCAGCAGTTGCTTCTGTAGCGGTAGCTGCCACAATGATTGCAGAGATAATAAAAGTAATCAGGGTGCCAACAAACCTTTTGACCCGTATAAAAGCCAGTGCATTATTAAGCGCTACTAGGCCATGGGTATCTTCCCGCTCTCGGGTCACATCAACCGGCACCCAAACTTGTGCTTGTCTTCTAACCACATACACAGTAGTGATATTCAATTGAGTAATATTTAGATGAGTAAGACAGCTGGCATATATTGAACCTGCAGGGACATGCAGAGAATAGATCTTTGCAGATTCATTATAGAGAACTTGAGCTGTCCCAGGAGCTGCCAAAAACATATAGGGGTGACAGGTACAGACTGTGATCCAGCCTACTTCTGGTGGGTCATTCTGGTACATACATAGTGGGGGTCTTCTATTGTCACAACTTATCTTCATAAGGAAATGCTTCCGGGTAATAAAAGGCAAGCCTATTTTCCAAGAATTATAATGCCAAGGGCTAGCGTGATTGGGAGAGACAATCCTGATTATAGGCGCCCCAGTGCCGG